>CATIXQ010000014.1:4437-111620 GCA_949711755.1 Leptidea juvernica | reverse complement strand
CACCGGCACGGAACGCCGGAGGTCGTGGGTTCGAGTCCCGCATCGTTCATAAATTCTTGTTGTCTTGCTTTGTTGAACTCTCAGGTTGCGGCTTCATCTACAGGAATCAGGATCTACTTTATAGTAACAGTACATCAATACTTGATAAACGTCATGAAGCTATATCAGTTCGTAAATGGGCTTTGACATGGGGAGAAGAACTGATATGAAACTCTCAGCCCATCTTTTAAATCATATAACATCTTAGTTAATATTATATCTTATATATAAAATTCTGATGTCGCGGTGTTTGTAGTTAAACTCCTTCGAATCGGCTTGACCGATTCTCAATTTTGAGTGCATATTGGGTAGGTGATAGGTCTTAGAATCCCCCTAAATGTGAAGGGTGGTCCACGCCAAAATTTTTATTTTTTATTTTTTTGACATTTTTTTTTAGTCGGCATTATAAAATACATACAACTTCAAATTTTCACCACTCTACGATCAACAGTTACTTTTGTGTCGCGATTTTAATATCGGCAATACAACGTTTGCTGGGTCAGCTACTACTATTATAAAGTTTTAGTTGGCCAGCGCCGAACCAGACAATCCACTATATTATAATCTACTGTAAGTATAGTTAGTTAGCTTTCTTTGTCAATGAAGCTTAAAAATATACTTCGTGAATTTTTGTGTTCAGTCAATTAAATGAATTCAAGAAAAAAGAAGTAAAATTGTAGATTAATCTAACTAAAAAACTAATCTGAGTTATAAGACTGGCACTAAATTATGATTTTTCAATGACTAAAATAACAATTTCTTCTGTTGTGTCTTCTCTATCAGAGCTTTATTTCGAAGCTATGGAAGTGCTTTAGTTAGCAAAATCGTTTAAGGAATCAATTTTGAAAAAAATAGATTATATTTATCACTTTTATGATACAAAACGAGTGAGGTTTATAGAACATTAAAACTCTTGGAACGTAAAACGAAATGATTTAAATACCTACTAGTCACCCACTCGAATTGAACCCGCTGCCCGAAAATCATGTTCCTAGGAATTCAGATTCAATTCAAAGAATTATTCCATTACATTACACAAAAGGAATGGAAAGCAGATTATCAATAAACGTTAATGTAAAACATCTCATTTCGAATAAAATATCCTGGGAAATGTAAATAACTTTATTTTCATTGAGGGCGCGTTTTGCCCGCGTTCATTCAATATTTTGGTATAAAATAAATGTATATTCAATATTCAATATTAATGTATTCAACGCCGACGGTCCGCGATTTTCATTTTGTAATTTTTACTCAAGTGCCCGATTCTCAAAGCTGTAGAGAAGCGGTAGCGAGTGATCGACATTTCGTAACGAATTTTATCTATACAAATGCTATAAAAGCTCTATAAAGGGGTGTTGCTAAATACACCTACATTAACTAGTGTCATAATAATGATAATGTAATCCGATAGAGTTATAATATATTATTGATAAAATTAATAAGATTAATTATTGAAATAAACTCAATTCTCTCAGGGCCAAGTTCTACTTTTAAAAAAGCTATTTTCTCTATATTACCACATCTTAATTTTGGCGTTATTTATTATAATATAACCTATACAGACTGTGTTTTGAATTAAAAAAATATGTAGAAATTAAATCTGATTGTAATAATTCTACTGCCACTTTTAAACCTGTTTTTTATACAAAATCGACACAGATTAAAATGATTTCTTTTAATATGAAAATATTTATACTACTTCACATGCATTAATTGAATACATTACAAATATTTTTTAGTAGATTAATAATTGAATACAGAATAATATAATTGATAGATATTTTTAAATTTTTTAGAGATCGGCAGAGAGTTTTGTCTAACCGCATTGTGAATGGTGAGAATGGTATATTTTAGGGAATTTTTGTATTCACGCAACGTCAAAATATGATCTAATCGTCATGGTTATACTCACTTCAGCCGACATCAACTGCTGGACAATGGCCACAATGGCAATGGTATTCCTCATGGTAATACTGTGTTTCTTTAATTAGTAGATTTAAATTATTTCATAAGAAATGAGGTGACAATATATATTGCAATTTTTCTGTCATATAAACATATCTATCACTATGTATTTTTGTTATATATATTTATATGCGATGTGTTCACCTGTATTTGAAGTAACATGATTGTAGGACTATTGAATAAGAGAAATGACATGTGTATTCTAATCCTAAAATAGTTATTAATAATAAAGTTATTGAGCGAGTTCATGAGGTTCGTAATCTAGGATTAATATTTCAAGAGAATCTTAGATTTGAGAAACATATAAACTCTACTGTTGCGAACTGTTTTTATCGTTTAAAAGTACTCTATCGCATTAGGAACTATTTAAATACAAATCTACGTGTCAGGTTGTGTGATGCTTTGGTACTCTCAAAATTTAATTATAATGACACTACGTATGGTCCTAGACTACGAGCCCGCACCAAAAGTACTATACAGCGAGTGCAAAATGCCTGCGCCCGGTTTTGTTGGAATATTCCACACAGATCTCATGTGAGTCCGTATCTTAGAGAAGCCAATATTCTGAACATGGAAAGTCGCAGACGGCTACACTTCGCTTGTATGATTTTTGGAATTATAAAGACAAAAACGCCAGCATATCTCTATTCGAAACTGTTATGGGCAAATGAGGGCAGGGTGTTGAATTTTATAACAAGGAACATTGTAAAGGCTAAGCTTTGTCCTCCCAAGCATCACACTGCGGCTTTCAGGGGAAGTTTCAAGTACAATGCCACCAAGTGCTGGAATAATTTACCACCGCCGCTACGGGGTTTATATACAGTCTCGAATTTTAGAAAAAAATACAAAAAATACTTATTAATGGCCAATACCTCCCTACATCTCCTGCCTTGGTGAACACTGTTTAAATTTCATTGTATTATATAAAATAGCTTCTCGTATTTATTATTATTTTTTCTTCCTTATATATTTACACACATACGTTTTTTATTATTTTTGTTATTGTCATTACTTATTTTTAGTAACATTTTTTTTGTTAATCATATTTTTTTTTTCTCATAATAATTATTTTAGTGCCACAATTAATTATATTTTACTTTTAAAAATATGTCAGTTCAGCTCCAAACTTCACACAATGGGGTCACTGAAAATCAGTGTTGTGCTCATAGTGTATGGACACAACTATAACTGAGTGGACTCCAGTTTTGGAAGACCACTGCCACATCAAGTTTTGCTTTTGTTTCTTTTGTATTAAGTTAAGTAAGTTTAGTATTAGATTAAGCATATATTTTGTTCTCTTTAACTTTTCTTTGTGAATGTGTCAGTTTTTCTTCCGAAATAAATTCATTTTCATTACATTTCATTTCATTTTCATTCTGTTTTGGTGTACAAATAAATTAAAAGAATTCTGCCTTCGGAGTGCAACATACCATGCAGATGCGATGCTATGCAAAATCATTTGTAAACTCTTAAAGGTCTTAATATCGCGAGAACTCACGGATTAAATTTTATTTTTCAGTTATCGAATTTGCTACTGAAATAATTTCACTGCCATCAGAATAGGCCGCCAGCATTCATTTACTTGCCATTTCTGTATATGCTAAGGCTATATTTAATAACAGTATTAATATATTATTGTATACTTTTGATATTGTAATATAATTCTTTTGAGATTATTATTTCTTTAACAATCTCGCGCTTTCTTCGATTTCTGTTATTTGATTAATGCGTTTTCAATGAAACTGGGAGGTTATCATTTGTGTATTTTTATGTTTGTTACCTCAAAATTTCCGCGTTGAGGAACTGATCAGACATTTTTTCTGATCAGTCAAGGCCGCCTATTGTACTTGCAAACATCTTTGTCAAATATGACAAAGATGTTTGCAATATTATATTGTTTTAGTTTTGGTGTACAATAATGAATATTTTACTTTACTTACTTAGCATGCTACATAACTACAGCTTAGAATTCAAGAAAACGGTAATGGAAACCTGTGTTCATCCAACTTTGTTATATGGCTGCTAAACATGGGTGCTTACCAAGAAAATACAACACTTAATTAGGACATGTCAGCGCGGCATTTTTCTTAATTTAAGTATGCTTCTTTCCATTGAAAGAAGCATACTTAAATTAAGAAAAATTAATAAGATGCATAGCCAGAAGATAAGGAAGAAAACAAAACTAACTGATGCCTTAAGTCAAGCATTAAAACTAAAGTGGCAATGGGCCGGACACATTTCCCGACTAACAGACGCTAGATGGACCATTCAGACCACAACATGGAAGGAACGTGCAGGAAACAGAAATGTGGGCAGACAACATAAAAGGTGGACCGATGAGATTAGAGAGATTGGCGGAACTAACTGGCTTGAAAAAGGAAAAAATAGAAAGGAATGTAGGAGGCCTTTACCCAACTGGGATCCATTTGAAAATTATGAAGAAAACTAACATAGTGCATGCATTATAACTTATTAACATAAAAGTAAATAATAAAATAATCATGTTTGTCAACTAACCGTACTAACATACCAACAGTAAAATGTAGAAAATCAAATGGAAAATCATTAATAAAGGCTTTATTGTTATTATTATACTTTGCATGGGCCCGTCTGTATAATCCTAAACCTCTTTAGCGTGGCGTGTTTAGTGAATTATAGAAGTT
Source organism: Leptidea juvernica (assembly GCA_949711755.1). Lineage (NCBI taxonomy): Eukaryota > Metazoa > Arthropoda > Insecta > Lepidoptera > Pieridae > Leptidea > Leptidea juvernica. The sequence continues at coordinate 106,953 of CATIXQ010000014.1, read as the reverse complement.
TTTATCTCAAAAATAGAGATGGCTACATCTTTCTTTTTTTTTAAAGTAAGAGACGAGACGAGCAGGACGTTCTGCTGGTGGAAATTGATACGCCCTGCCCATTACAATGCAGTGCCGCTCAAGATTATTGAAATACCCAAAAACTCTGAGCGGCACTACAACTGCGCTCGTCACCTTGAGGCATAAGATGTCAAATCTCATTGGCATCATAATTTTTGGGTTTTTAAGAATCCTGAGCTGCACTGCATTGTTATGGGCAGCACGTATCAGAGGTTATATGCATGATTTTTAAATTTATTTAAATTTAATTTTTTAGATCCTTAAAGTTATCAAACATCAAATTATTGTTAAAAACATTCTTATAGATTTAAAAATAAATATTCCTTTTCGGCAATATATTTCAACTATTCAAACGCGCAATTTTGGGCCGGGTTTATGTGACGTTTTTTTTGTTGATAATAAGGGACTAGATGAGCAGGACGTTTAGTTCAAGGTAATTGATACGCCACACGATTACAAAATAACAAAAATTCTGAGCGGCACTACAATTGCGCTCGTCACCTTGAGACATAAGATGTCAAGTCTCATTGGCCCAGTAATTTAACTAGCTACGGCGCCCTTTAGAAACACAGTAATGTTTACACATTACTGCTTCACGGCAGAAATAGGCGCCGTTGTGGTACCCATAATCTATCCAGCATCCTTTGCAAAGGAGCCTCCCACTTGCACCTGTTGTAGTTCAAGATCACTAAGCATCAGCAAGTAAATATATACGTGTGAAATAATGCTATTTACTGCACGTCTTGTTTTGTTATTGCCGGATAAATTTGTATTTTGACGCTTAGATTATTTATACGTCGAGAAAGATTGTGACGTGACAACTGCGAAAATGTCGAAGAAAATTGAGGTTGACTGGTCTCTATTTTGAGCAATGCATGCACACTAACACAAAGTGGCATACAAATCGCGTGTAAGACATAGCTTGTCACGCACACTAAAGTGATATACCTGGCCTGTTTTCATCAGTTTTCTAGCAGTAAGAGTATAAATTATCTAAGTTTGACACTTTCAGAAGTCACATAAAAAATGTTAGGTATATAAATATCATACGGCATCTTATCCATCACGTAATATGACAAGAATAACACTGTCTTATTTATTACAACCAAATTATATAAAACACGATTTCTGGCTTACTTAAATTTTGGGCCTATTCATACTTCATAGACATTTTCTACAACAATCGGACCGCACCTTTTCTCAATCATGCAAGAAGTATGAAACAGAAGAGTAAAAAAAAACAAAATTAAGGCAGAAACTACACAAAGATCACATGTTCAGATAACAAACTGGCAACAGTAATTCTTGACGTACCTACATATCCATAACTTCGGTTATATCGTCTTTGTTCGTTAGCAGATTGTAATGTTCTCTTTGTTATCTATTCAGCTAGGTTCCCTTGTCTCTAGTATCACCGTTTATTAGTAGGTGCGGGTGTCGCGAGCTACTGCGAAGTAATCAATCTTGCACCTGCGCCTACACTGAACTATGTGACTAAAAGTGGCCTTACAACTACAATTAAATTTATACACAAATAAAATAAAAATACAAATTTATAATAAAATTTTGTTTTAAAATTTTATTTGTGTATTTTTTCTATGGTATAGGAGGACAAACGAGCGTTGTCCTGTTGTTAAGTGATCACCGCCGCCCACAATCTCTTGCAACACCAGAGGAAACATTATGAATTATATTATATTAATTAATATCAGTATTAATCCTAGAAGTGAGGGTTATCATTTTAAAAGACATCTCAAGTCAATTTCGTAAAATGCAAATATTGGGGTTGAGCAGGTTATCAACTGTAAAGTAGATCTTGTAGATGAAGCCACAACCAGAGAGATGAACAAAGCATACAAGATTGTAAGACGATACGTCATTCGAACGTTTAGCTCAGTTGGAAGAGCACTCGCACGGAACGCGAGAAGTCGCGGGTTCGAGTCGTTCATAAAATTTTGTTTTCAAATTCAATTTGTGTATATTAATAGGATTACATATTAGTGATAAGGGTTATTACTTCAGAAATATAACAAATTAATCAAATTTATAAAAAAAACTATGTACCCGCCCAAGATCCATACCGTATGTTTAAAAGAAAATTTTAAGATAGTCCCTTGATTAAAGATATTTTAACACAATGTTTGAAGCTGACCTTTCGTTACACACTATTTTGTTTGTAAGTGACGCGCAAAGGGCTTCGTATAGATATGAGCTGTCCATGGAAAATACCTCAGCGCACAGGTCAAAGCCTGCAACGTGGAATGTCTGAGTTGTTTTAACCTATGACATCATTAGCATGATAATATAATTTATGCCCAAGAGTAAATAACGTTGAAAATGACCCAAATTAAAGTAAAGTCTCGTAATACAATAAAGATCATTGAAGTCAGGCCTCTAAACCTGACTGCTTTTGCATTTTTCTCATTGAATTAAGCCCGAAAGCCCTTTTTTTTCTGTGTGACTATTGAAAATTGGTAAATTGTTTGAAATTGGATTAACTACTTAGAACTATTTTTTTTTAAATAATTATTTAAACTTTGCATCTATACAAACATGGATGGTAAAAACTATTTAACAAATACACATTTAGTGTACGAAATAGTCTTAAAATAAGGATCGCTATAAAGGGCATTTGTCTATTACAGAATTATAATCTAACATATGCTCTAAAATCGTCATTGCCACTGCATTATCCCGGTAGGTACCGGGATAGCCTAATGCAGTGGTGGTAGGTCCGCTACAGGATTGACCGATGGTCAAGATCACCGGTAAAATTGGATGAGGGCATCGCAGGAATGATCTTCGTAGAGATCTTTGGGGGAGGCCTTTCTCCAGCATTGGACGACTTTCAGATGAAGTGATGATATGCTAAATGAAAAAAAAACACAATATCTAACTATCAAATTGACACATCTAGTATCTATATGCACTAATTACTACATCTTGCGGCTACAGCCTCACCTGTAACAATCAGCGTAGTGCATTAGTTGATGACGTCACGCCCTGACGCTCATATGTGGCCTGGCTCTGAATTGAAGTACCACTTCGAAGCCAAGAGAACGCGTCAAAAATAACACATTGTTAGAACAATATGTTGTGGTTGGAAAATTGCACTCAGCGGATTGATGCTTTACAATAAAACAAACAATTGTTCTTTCAAATATTAAAAAAAAAGATGTGCTTGACACGACAGAAATGAAATCTTTATTGCGAGGTACTATCTAATACGAAATATTTTTTTTTCGGTCCATATGAATTTAAATAAAAAAATATATTAATAGCTGACTCGACAGACGTTGTTCTGTAGATAATAAAAAAAATACTGTTTTATAGAAATTTGCCAATAATATTTCAAAACATCAAGAATTATTTTGTAAAAAATGCTCCCTGTTGTTATAATGAAATTGTTTAACAGCGGAACTGTCAAACCGTGCGTCACTTAATTCTCTCATAGAAAATATTATGTCCTTACAAAACATATATTAAGATGTAATTAAAATTGTGTAGAGTCGAGCCAATTTTACCTATACGAGTGTTATATAACCGTGAGGGAGTAGTCTCTTTAATGAACACATCATTATTATTAATGTTCCACAAAATAAAGTGATCAAGCCTGATCACAATTGAGATGCAATGTAGATGCTCTCTGCCGAGCAACGAAGGCAAGAACCTAAAGATGTTTACACTTAACACAGAAGAAACAGAAGGCAACCTTTTGAAACAAAACATACCTAAGGCTCTCGGCAAAAGACTGTCCTTTACACGGACAAGAAATATTATTATTATTATTTGAAGAGGGTGGCTATTTCCTAGTCCTGAAGATTCCTAGTAACACCGCGTCCAAAATTGAACTATTGTGTTCGCCACTCATACTAAAGCTCGTCGTCAAGCCCTGCCGCCTTTACGAACCGCAGTAGTTCCTTGACGCGAGTCATATATCTTATAAACATCAATGAATAAAATTCAAAGTAAATATAAAAACAATTAGTCAAAAACGAAAATTAATCCCAATTACATCGTGTCGCTGGAATCAGAACTCATGCGAGGGATGCAGTAGAAGATGGAATATTCATATGACTTGAATCAGTATCGTTTATTTTATCAAGTCATCTCCGATACGGCTTGATTCTTTGGCGTTGCATAGAGATTTGCGTTTCTCTTTGCTACTTCCATCGCATATATCACGGTTATTCACTTTAATAGCTGCAGCAGGGGCGTGCATATCATATAGGCAATTTGGCAGTGCCTAACTCGTTAAAAACATACATAAATATAGCGCTACTGTTAAAGTTGATTTAGTTTTATTTCGTGCCGTAATTTATTACAAAACTTTTGAACACCTACTTATAAAACCTTTCCATATGCTATATCTTAAATACCTACGGTAGGCAGTCTCCGGATTGCATGTTCGATACACAACTTCAATATTTAGACCTCAAAGCCTACTACTATTGGACTAGGGTGCAACTACTACTAGGTAAATCTAGAGTCGCCTACCTAGAAAACCAATGCACACTCCTGAGCTGCAGCCAGATTCTACTACCGGACAATACGCCAAAATGCCAAATTCCACCCGTTTCATATTGACGTCTGGCATTCTATAAGCGCTCAGCCACTTTATAGAATCAATTACCGAGTGCAATTTTGCAGAATAATTGCAAACACTATCTGGTGGCACGAAGTAGTCGCCAAAGATTGTGTTGACAAGAAATAACTGTAATATCGTATTAACGATAAACGTAATTTGAAAAGTATTTGAATTTTGTGAGTCGTTTTCTTGAATGTAGACTTGTCAATGTTTGCGTTACCTAGTGCTTTACTATTGAAAATTCTAAAAAAACCTACTGCCAAAATTGGCTGATTATTAACGACCTGTCAATCAATGGTTACAGTAACAATAGATTCGCTTACCTTTCCTACCTTCTTTTACATTCTTTTTCTATCTTTTTTTAATGAAAAAAAGAAAAGGTAATATATACGCCCTGCCCATTACAATGCCGTGCCGCGTAGTAGTCATCTTGAGACATAACATGTTAAGTCTCATTAATTTCAATGCTACTCTTCAGACCAAAACACAGTAATGCTTACACATTACTGCTTCACGACAGAAATAAGCGCCGTTATAGTACCCATAATCTCAGGCATCTTGTGCAAAGGAGCCTCCCACTATCTTGCTGTGTCTCTGTTACAGATGTCCCTCTCTCTTGCACGCTTTGTTTGTTTATCCGCTAGTATGTTGTAAGTCTATGATTAAAACATAATTGTAAATTAAAGGGTATAATAATGAAAAGAAGGATTGAACACTGCTTAAAGCCAAGTGATCAAGGACACATTTAAAAAAAACAAAAGAAATGATAATCCACATTAAAAATCTAACAAATAACTTAACAGTGATCCACACAATATAGTTTTAGACTATCGCACACAATTTCACTTGAAGATATTTTTCAGAGATTTAGAGACTATTAACAAAATAAAATTCATTAATTAAACGTAGAAAGTAGACAAAACTAAAAATGCTAAATAGAACAAGGCATAGGTAGGTCTATAAATAACTGGTTTAAGAAACTCGGCTGAAATAACGCTGAATATAATACAATTTTGAAGAAGAATTAAGCGATTGAATTCTCTAAAAATCGTCTCGACAAAATAGCTGCTTTATGACGAGACGAATCATAAAATACGTATAGTGCAAAAGTCTACGACCTTCATGAAAAGAAAAACGAAATTTCAACCGAAAAAGCAAACTTAGACGAGACGACAAAAGAGAATAAGTACGTTAAGATATAAAGAGATTGAGCCACGAAAATGCAAGAATATGAAAACATATTATTCATTGTAAGTGAAGAATGAGATGAATAATATAATAAGAATGTGCACATCTATTGTTATACAACGAAATATACCAATTAGGTTGCGGTGAAAAGAATATAATCAAAGTGATCCCTTGCAAGGACTGGCGGGAGTTGAATGAGAAATTTTAATTTCGAATGCAGTTTGTTAAGAGCGTACAATAATACGCCCCACAGATATTATTCAGTGGAAAGTAGATAATGTACAAAAGGTCCAAGTTTTTTGTTTGCATCTGATAATTATTGCCGGTTCGCCATTGTGAAAAATGTTTTAATGCTATGATAAATGTAGCCGTGCTGTTTCATGGATTTTAAATGCGGTTGTTTTATTTTATTTTTGGCTACGCTTCGTGTATTTGATTATTTATTGTTTCGCAAATAACAATTGTTTTTGCGAAGTTTGTTTTACGGTTTTCGTAGACAAATATGTCAGCAGAAACCTATTATTATAATTACTGTTTTAACCAACACTAATAATTCTAAAATACTTTAATTCGTGACTTAACCGTGTAAGCGCCGTGTAAACTTTTTTTTTTAATTTATGATACTTTATAAATAGAACAATTAAGTGAAAATCTAGTTTGATAAAGTTATCGTAAAATGCTGTATTAATTTAATATAATATGCCAACAGACTATGTATCAGGATGGAAATAATAGATTATGTGACTGTATATAATGAAGGGCATTTTTAATGCCTAATTATGTACCTACCCACATATTATAAGACTCCCTGATGCATTCATTAGCCGCATATCTTAACCGGTAGCCAAAGAGGATGTTAATACTACATTATAAGATGCGGGACTGCCTACATAAAAATTTAAATTTGGTTTAGTATGAGACGTGCAGTGACTTCACATAAGATTGAAATAGTAGTAATTAAAGAATAGCGATTGGCGACGAAGTATAATCCCGTTAAGTTTGAAAGCGAACAGTTGCTTAAAACGTAGTGAATTTCGGCTATCTTCGTTTTTTACAAGATTATAGCCGTCATATGTCAATCTATCAATGACTGCACGTTTCATACAATCGAGTGAATGGCTTTTTTCTTAGAGAGTTTCGCTAGGCTGAGTTTGATGTATATTTGTTTCAGGTATAATTATAAATATAATAAAACTGTTTAATTTAAGCACCGATCGTCACCGTCAATGTTAAAAAACACAAAATTAAAGTGGTCTACTTTAATATGACATTGGCTAAATTGTGGTGTGTCTTCCACAATTGGAATAAAAGGACATGATATTTGACAGTTGATAAGCTTTTTGCGTTGAATAGCATTTCCGAATCACTTATAATTTCAAAGACTGAGAAATACCCAATTGATTATCTGCCAATACAGCTTACAGATATACAAGATAATTATTTAATGGTTTTGATCCCGATATTGGCCAAGCTTACATTACCGTTACTGTAAAGGTAAGCAAAACCTTTGAGTATCGTCCACAAACGATAGTGTGCTAACCGTATTCGGGCTTGGCGTACGCAAAAACAAGTAATCCTTTAATTAATCCCGTGCCACTGCGGTCAGATAGACTGCAATAGGGTGACCAATATTTACGAATTTACGGAATATATTTCGATATCCAAATGTTTTTAGTTTTCTTGAGTGTTAATTCCGCCAATATCGCTATAATAACTAGTCTGGCCATAAATACGGTCACATAAAAACTTTTCTTTTTTCAACTTTCTAATTATTTTGAAAATGGAACACGTATATTTTTTTAAAAACCTATTTCGATTTTGCGCTATTTCACATATTTTTTCGTATTCATTATCAAATTACAATATGGGATGGGGTGTTAAAGAAAATAGGATTGCAGTGATCGCCTTGCACAAAGTGTGTATGGAGCCGTCGATCAAATTCCAGACACTTCAAAAGGTTGGTATCAGCCGTATGTTCGTATATCTTACTATCAACAGATACAAAAACACTTCGTCTGTCGAAGACCAGGAGAGTTCGGGGCGGCCGCGTGTTGTTAGAACTGCAAAGTCTGTTAATGCTGTTAAAGCCAGAATTCGTCGAAACCCCATTAGGAAGCAAAAAATCTTGTCGCGAGAAATGAAGATTCCCGGTAGGACTCTGTCGCTTATTATAAAACAAGACCTGAAGCTCGGTGCTTATCACCGATATACAGGACATGCTCTGAATCAATATTTACGATTAAAGAGAGTGGATCGATCAAAACGCCTTCTGTCGCGTTACGCAGGTTAAAGGCACAGAAATATCCTCTTTACCGATGTAAAAATTCACAATTGAAGAACACTACAATAAGAATAATCATAAAGTGTACGCTCACAGTTCTAAAGAAGCTGCTCAAGTTGTCAGGAAGGTACAAACGTGGTCATCGTCCTGCGTCAGTGATGGTTTGGTGAGGGGTGTCTTATCAAGGAGTCACAAAACTACATTTTTGTGAAAAAGGAGTGAAAACTACAGCTAAAGTGTATCAAGATACAGTCTTGGAACATGTTGTGAAACCTCTCAGTAATACACTTTTTAAAATAATACCGTGGACTTTCCAGCAGGACTCTGCACCTGGTCACAAGGCATGAATTACCCAAGCCTGGCTTGAAACTAACGTTCCGGGCTTTATCAGAGTTGAAGACTGGCCCTCATCTAGCCCAGACCTCAACCCTTTAGACTTCCAATTATAGTCAGTTTTAGAGGACATGGCCTGCTCTAAAGGACACCTCGACATTGAGTCTCTTAAATAATCTTTGGAACAAGCAGTGGCGAAATTTCCGTTGAAAACCCTTGATTCGTGGCCAAATAGATTAAAGGCCTGTATAAAAGCTAAGCGTGGGCATTTTGAATAGAATATTTTTTAAATTTTTTGCTGAGATGTTGATAAATATGTAGGTATAAATTATAATAATATTACATTACTTCATTTAAAAGACATGCATTTTCATTCGTAACAGAACTTATAGCTGGACTAGGTATATGGCACGTGTCTCGTGCCAGAGTTTGGCGAGTCAGCATCTCCTGAGGATGCCTCGTGTAGAGGCGAAAGACGTGTCAAATTGATTGAAAATGAATATTGGCGGAATTAACACTCAAGAAAACACAAAACATTTGGATAATTATGGATTTCCGCAAAATAGCACCTACTTCAAATGCTGAACATACTCTCGGCATTTGTTTAGTTAGTAGTTACCTTGTTGGACTTCTCCTCCAAGGAATCAGTTATGGATACTTTTGATTTCTCTCTAGGTCCCATTTTGAGCTGTGAATCGATTTGTTCCTCTGGTTTTCGTTCCCTCCGCTCTCCACCCTCCACGAACCCTCACCTGGAGATGATCAACTTCACCATCAGGTCGGGAGTATAGTTCCAGCTGGTTAGTATCCACGCGCAACATCAAGTGTTCGCGATGAGTCTGGTGGTTCAATCTATCTACCAGGGACCCATTTTACCCCGTCAGCAGGTCAGCGGACATCGTCACTTTCTGCTCACACGTAGAGGTTTCTGTGAGTCGTCGCTTTTATAATCACTAATTTCTTTCAAAGCTGTAATTTGTTGATAGTTTAGATCTAAAATAAAACATAAGGCTCAGGGGCATATAAAAGACCTCGAGACCTAAGAAGTAAACTATCATTACAGTAGTTGATAGATTTACGTAGAGTGACAAAGAATATTTAATATGTAAAAAAAGCCTCCCTGGAAAAACAAAAAGATTCCACTTTTCCAAGTTTATTAATATTTTGGTAAAGTAGGTACGTCAACTGTTTAGGTACCTAGCAAATATAAGTCTATGTGATAAATTCTTAGCAGGCATTAAATAAACCTACAATAGATCAGCTGTCAACATATAGTCTTAGACATAACCTCTTTTTTATTTCGTCAATTGCTCATCTCCTAGATTGACAAATATTCCCAAATTTTCAATTATGGATTATTTAAATGAAAGCCTTTAAATTGTGCTACTTTCATCTTATACGTCATCACCTGGGCCCAGGAATGTCTGTCAATGTCCTTTGAAAATTATGCGTAATATTGAGGTAGTCGCAAATAAAACGTCCGTTCTTTACACACTTCGTTTAATGACTAATAGCAAAGAGCATAAACTAATCGTATCAGACCACAATCCGGTTCAAATACTAAATTCCTCCAGCACCACTTGTTGAACATCTGTTAACAATGAAATATAACTATGTACAAACAATATATAACTACATAACTATAAATAGGTTCTCAACTTAAAGAATAACTTAAATCATAAATTTATTATAATAAACAGATCCTAAATTTATTACTAAGGTAATATTTTATAATCCACGAGTTTTCTCTGTCGTCGTGAAACCGGTGGTGATGAGACATAGGCAGGTACCGGGTCTCCGTTCCGGTCCCGCTCGGCCGCACCGCCTTCGTCTTGCCGCGGTGCCTCAGTGGCCTTCGACCCCTGCTCCTCCTCATCTCCAGTGACCGTGCCGTTTGCGGATTGGGACGCAACTTGTGGACGTGCCGTGTTCTCGATACTACGACTATACGCTCCCTCGCCAGGGCTTAACTGAGTTGGAGGTGGGCTCGAATGCGGCTGGTGACCGACATTTGATAAACAATCATTTTTATTTGAGAAATCAGAACAAACGGTACCAGTATATTTACGAATTTGATCGACATGCCTTTTACAAACTATATTTTCATCGTTAATTAATATTTCAAACATCCTACTACCTAATTTCTTTTTCACTAATCCCAAATTCCAAAAACATTTTCTTTGGCTATAACATTTTACCCATACAACTTCTCCAATTTCATATACCCTACACGGTTTGTTATTTTCATTAGTGTAATTATCAATTTCTTTATTTTGTTTTCTAGGCCGTATTAAGTCCAATCGTGTTTTTATATCTCGACCGAACATTAGTTTAGCCGGTGACTCACCTGTTGTGCAATGGACAGCGCTGCGATAGCAAAATAAATATTCTTATAAACTGTACTTCGATTCCGATTTCAGTTTGTTTTCGTACAAGATCTTTTTGATTATATTTTTACAAGTTTTCACCGAGTTTTCTGCCTGTCCATTACTACAAGGATGATAAATTGGTGATATCATGTATTTAATACCGTTGTGATTGCAAAATTGATTAAACTCCAACGAATTTTTTTTAACGTCGTTGTCTGAAACAATTAAATCTGGTAGTCCAAATCTAGAAAACAAATACTAAGTTTAAGTATCAGCTGCTGCGTAGAAGTACCTTTATCGATTAACAGGCATTCGAGCCACTTACTGTAAGCATCGACGACCACGAGATATACCTGTTGGTCTACCGACAGGTAGTCGATGTGGAGGCGCTGCCAGGCGGCGGGCGGGGCGGGGCGGCGCCGCTCGCACGTGTGCGCACGCCAGGCACGAACCTACGTACCTCTCTATGTCCGCGTCAATACTCGGCCACCACAACTTAGCCCTCGCTAGTGATTTCGTTTTTGTTATACCTAAATGCCCATTATGAAGTTCCTTTAACATCCTTTCTTGGTATATTGTAGGTATAACAATCCTGTGACCTCTTAAAATACAATGTCCCTCAAATTGTAAGTCAGTTTTGCAATTAAAATATGGACGAATTTTATCACATTGTATTTTCCGCGGCCACCCTCTTTTCATATATCGACTTACTACTTGTAACGTTTAACATTTTCGATATCCGCGAAAGATACAGGTAATGTATTATCGTTTATGAAATTACACTGAATTGATTCTGGTTCCCTAATATCACCAACCTGCGGCAAGGGCGCCCGTGAAAAAAAATCAGCAACTACATTATTATCACTCGACGTATACTGTACCTACAATATAATTATAGGCCGACAAAGTTAATGCATACCGTTGTAAACGCGATGCCGTAGTTACCGATATACCATTTTTATTATTAAAAATGGCCAATAATGGCTTATGGTCAGTTTTTAGTATAAACGGCTCACTGCGACCGTAAAGATATTGGTGGAACTTCTTCACTCAGAATAATATAGCTGTTGCTTCCTTGTGAATTTGACTATAATTACGTTCACTGTCAGACAAGGAACGGGAGGCGAAGGCCATCGGCGTCGCGGTGCGCGAGCACGGCGCCCAGGCCTGCGGGGCCCGCGTCCACAGCCAGCACAAGCGGCGCGCTCGGCTCGTAGTGCGCCAGCACGCGCTCCGACTGCAGTTCTCTTTTTACTCGTCGCACCGCCTCCTGCTGCCGCCTGCCCCATTGCCACTCGCAACCCGACCTAAGTAATTCGTGTAAGGGACTCAAAATCGACGAAGCATTCGGAATAAACGCACGATAATAGTTCACCATATCTATGAACCTTTTGACTTCCGACACGGTTGTAGGTATGGGAGCGTTCACTAATGCTTCGACCTTTTCAGAACAGGTGTGCAGCCCGTTCTTATCGATCACGTACCCTAAATAAGTGACACTGTCCTGAAATAATGCACATTTTTCTTTATGTAACCGTAAACCAGCGTCAGCTAACCTATGGAATATCTCCTGCAATCTTTTCAAATGAGTTGGCTTATCAGGTGCCGTACAACATATATCGTCGATCCAACAGCTGACTCCGTCTATGCCCACTAGTAAAGTTTCCATTGATTTTTGAAATATTGCTGGTGCCGCAGCTAAACCGTATACCAACCTAGTATATTTAAATAGCCCTTTGGTCGTACTAATCGTTGTTAGCTTCTGTGAGTCCTCGGACAAGCGAAATTGGTTATAAGCGTTAGATAAGTCTATTTTTGAGTAGTGCTCACCCCCTCCTAGCTTCGCAAATACTTCTTCTATTCGTGGCATAGGGTACTTATCTATTAAAAGGTCTTTATTTAGTGTAACAGAATAATCACCCGCTATTTTCACTGTACCGTTATCCTTCACAACAGGTACAATAGGGGTCGCGTAATCAGAATGGTTTACCGGAACTAAAATACCTAAACCCACTAATCTGTCAATTTCTGCTTCCACTTTATCTTTCAAAGCAAAAGGAACGGTACGCGGCTTGAAAAATTTTGGAACTGCTTTCTCTTTTATATACAAATCCACACAAAATTTGTTAAAACATCCTAACTCATTTTGCCATAGGTATACTCTTTTAATAAGGAAAGTACTTCTACGTCGCCAATAACTACGTCTTTGTTCTTATTTTCTGATAATAATTTTAAATCAAATAAATACATGAAATCCCGGCCTAATAACGGCGGACCGCCATTATGAATAACGTAAAACGTTATGTCTTTATAAATATTATTATATTTCACATTTAAAACTACAGAACCCACCGGTGTTATTTTATGTCCATTATAGAAACACATTTTTAAGTAACAATTATTGTTAAGTTTTAAATGAGAGAACTGTTGTTTATACATCGCGAAGGCAATAACACTTACACTTGAGCCTGAATCTAATTCCATTTTATAAAATTTACTATTTACATAGACCTGCACGATTATAGGTGAATAATTGACATACCTCATGTTAAATAACTCGCATTCTTTACAGCTAGGAATATCCTTCGCCGGATTATCTTGAACACTCATATTATGCACTGGGTAGCCACGCTCAGAACACATTTTCTTCAAGTGTCCCTTACGACCGCACTTTTGACACGTATAGTTCTTATACCGACACTTCTGGGAATCATGATTACGAAGTCCGCATGTGCTGCACCGAGCCCCTGCGCCCGGCCCACGCTCGCCACGTCGTTCATCCGACGCCGCCGCTCGAAATTTGCTCATCCGGTATACGGGCTCTTCCTTCATCAGCGAGGCTGCCGCTCCCATTGCCGTCGAATATCGCGCCTCTCGTGCGCTCGCCGTCTGTTTCGCAACATCCACCGCCCTTGAGAACGTCAGATCATCCGCTTTCAATTCGAAAAGCCTATCCCGCTCAGGACCGATTCTCAGCCCGAGCACAAACCTGTCGCGCAGCACCATGTCGAGTGAGTCACCGAAGCCGCCGTGGATGACGAACCCTCGTAGCCTTGCTGCCCACTCCTCCACGCTTTCGCTCACTACCTGTACTGCGCCATAGAATCGTGACTTTTCCGCGAATGTTGATTTTACAGGCGCAAAATGTTCACTTAGGGCTTTCACTAGACATTCATATGACACGCTTTCAATTTTTGTTGGATGAATTAGGTTATGCGCTAACCTATATGTTTCATCCGTTAAGTAAGTCAGTAAAACGGCTCACTTGTTGTCGCCCTTTATTCTATTTAATTTAATAAATTGTTCTAAACGGCTGTAGAAAATCGCCCAATCTTGGTTTCTATGATCGAAACATGTTAAATTTCCGATAAGGCCGGCCTAGTTGCACGCGCGCGTATTAATCCTCGTCGCCAAATGAGGTAGTCGCAAATAAAACGTCCGTTCTTTACACACTTCGTTTAATGACTAATAGCAAAGAGCATAAACTAATCGTATCAGACCACAATCCGGTTCAAATACTACAAATATACAAAAAAAAGACCTATACCTGCACTGGATCTGGAGCTTCGCTTAGGGCGGCTCTTTAACCCTTTGGATTTTATTGACATAACATAATATACCACTCGAAACATCATCATTTTCAACATTTCAGCCGGAAGTCATCCAATGCAGGACAAAGGCCTCCTCCAAAGATCTCCACGACGATCGGTCCCGAGCTACTCTCAGCAAACCAATTCCAGCGATTTTTAACAGATCATCGGTCTATATTGCGGGCTACAAAACCTAAAAAATACTTAATTAAAATGATATTAAAACAAAAAAATTAAAAAGGACGAGATAATACTAACATGATGGTAACCCTATTTAAACGAATTTCCATCGCCACGCTTCATTTCGAGTAATTACTTTTACATTTCACTTTTGCCAGATAATTTTCAGTCGTTTTAGCATCCGGTGGCTCAAAGCTATCTCTTACCTCGGTTTATTTTATCTTAATTAATCACACTCTATTTTAAAGCTAATATCATTTTACTGCTGAGATTTTGTTGCCCTTAATTGGTCTTGAAAATTTTCATCTTCGATTATTAGATTAGAATAGAAACATTTTATTAGCAATAGAAACACACAACTTCAATTTACAGTATAAATTTTAAAATAATAAATTAAATGAAATAAGTAACAAAAATTATATAAAATAAAAAAATTAAGGAACTGTGCGGCGCGTGATTCCCTGCTAAAAGGATCTCACTCAGAACGTTGCTGGTCAGTGCACAAGACACCAACACCGCACTGGTTTTCAGCAGCCCCTCGTGACATTTGGAGTAGATAGTTATGTAATTATGATTAATTAAAATGGGAAGAATAAATTAATGATTAATATGCTTCATACTAATAATGCTAATAAAACCTAAACTACGATTAAAAATGCCATAAGATATATTGGTTGGTAACAATACATCGTTAAATCTTCAGTTAAGCAATATGTTGAACCGTTAACCCTAACCACCGAGCCTCGATCCTCGCTCGCCACGAAACAATGTGTTTTCAGTTTTTCAATTGAAATCTACGTTTAATAAACTCTTTATAAGATCGGCAACGCTCTTAATATGATTCCTCTGTTGTTACAAGAGAGCCTGGTCTGCGGTGATCACAATTTTTTATGACAGTAAGAATCGAGACGAGCAGGGGTTCAGCTCATGGTAACTGATACCCTGCCCATTACAATGCAGTGCCGCTCAGGATTGTTGAAAAACCCAAAAATTCTGAGCGGCACTACAATTGCTATCTATCGTCACCTTGAGACAGACGATGTTAAGTCTTATTTGCCAAGTTATTTCACTTGCTACGACTCCCTTCAGACCGAAACACAATAATGCTTACACATTACTCTTCACGGCAGAAAAAGGCGCCGTCGTGGTACCCATAATCTAGCTGACATCAAAGGAGCCTAAGCACTGAGGTCTACCACTGAAGGCTCCTTTGCACAGGATACAAGATTATGGACTGCATTGTAATAGGCAATGCGTATCAATTACCATCAGCTAAACGTCCTGCTCGTCTTGTCCCTTATTTTCATAAAAAAAAACAGTATGCTCGTTTGACCTCCTCTTTCATAAAAAGATACAAAAACACTACGAATTGACATGAAAGCAAAGGATACAGAAATGAGCGGGACATGTGACACGTCTATAAGACCAAAGATGGATCAACAGGTATAAAAAGATAGCCGCTTGGACCTTAAGGGATACGAAATAAAGGCGGAGCGTATGCTAGATGGGAAGACGAAATAATTCAGGCAGATGGTTCCAGCTATCTCAATCTTTAGAAGACTGGCAATCCTTTGCGGAGGCTTTAACCTGTAAAGTGGTTTTTGGCAGACTGTATGCTAGAAGAGAAGACAAAATTATTCAGGCAGCTGATTCCAGCTATCTCCATCTGGAGAAGACTGGCAATTCTTGGAGGAGGGCTTCATCTGTAAAGGGGTTCTTGGAAACAAAATGAAGCCTTATAGGCTTCAATTTAGTACTTACATAGGGTGTGTTAATAATTGACGCGAAGTAAAGTTACTCCAAATTTAAAAGTTACCTTTGTCACTACACAATTACATGACAGGGAGAAGTAATTTTAAACTGGTGTAACTTTACATAGCGTTAATTAATAAGACAGTGTATGTATTAATAATTACTTTGAATACTATACTAACAGTATCAATTAACATTTGTAACTGTGTATTCCAAAAAATATGGGGCTTTTTTATTTCGTTATTTTTTATTAATCATTTATAAATTCATTTGCAAAAAAGCGGGCACTTTTATTTATTCGAATACTTTTAGTATTAATAGTTGTTGGTGCAACAAAATAAAATAAAAAGAACATTTTTGTTAAAAAAAAATAGGGTTCGAATCGTATTATACTAAAACCATCTCCGAAACAGGCTGCATCTTATAGTATAAAATGCAAAATGCTCCGTTACATATAGCAGGTATAGTATTTTGAAGTGTGTAAAAATAAAATAAACACAAAGATAGGTATAGTAAATTAAACTCAAAACGTAAACAGGTTAAATAAATAGTTTCTCTTCAACGCGAGCGAACGGGTTAGTAGATTTGCGGGCAGCGCTGTCTGTCTGTTGGTACTCAATTCATTAGTAGCTAGCTAATTACGGCCACCTGAGTTTCATTAGTGTCTACTACGTGAACTGACACGCGTGGCTGACATTACTAATTAATAACGTGCCTTACGTAATTAACATTATTTTGTTAATCTGTATGTATCCACCAACATAATTCAACAATTCTGAAATGTTAATTATTGTTCCTACTTTTTAAATATTTTACTTTCTTTTAAATTTATCTATATTTTAGTATAGTATATATTATGTGTGTCTTTATTTTTGACACTTCTTACCCTTTTAATGTACTGCCTTTCTCTTTTATTGTATTACAAATGGTTGCCTGGAAGAGATCACTATATAGTGATAAGGCCGCCATTTGCACCATATCATGTAATTATGTATGTTAGTAATTAAGTTATATTTTGTTAATGTGGTGTCAAAAAAGTGTAATAAATAAATAAATAAAATAAAAAATTTTATGTTTTATATTCTAGTTCAGAATTTGTTATTTAGTACTGCAGTAGGTGTTTAAACTCTTAGTATACTTAGTCTGGCCATAAATACTTTATTAATTACAATTAAAAATGAACAAAATATTACATTTGAATTTGGAATCTGTCATTTTAAAATGATAGTTTATTGAGTTTTCTCATTTTGGCGCCAATATTTTCTAGAATATTTTGCGGTATTAAAATGGAGTGGGGTGGGGTGATAAAGACAACCAAATTGCTGTGATTGCATTACAGAAAGAAGGAATGGAGCCAAATGCAATTTTTAAAACTCTCCATATGCTTGGTATTAGTAAAATATTTGGGTACCGGGCTATTAATAGGTACAATGAGACCTCCTCTGTTTGTGACAGAAAAATATCTGGCCGTCCACGTAGCGTTCGTAGGAAAAAGGTGGTCAAAGCAGTAAGGGAAAGAATTCGAAGAAATCCTGTCCGAAAGTAATAGATTTTGATGAAGGAAGCACCTAGAACACTTCGAATAAGCTTTTTATATTTTAAATTGTTTTATATTTATCAATTAAACTAATACACTTCTTTGTTTCAGTATTTATGGCTACGTATTGTGTAACAAAATCTAAATTTGTCTTGTGGAATCTCACCAAATTACATTAAATTCTAAAGAAAACGTGCTCTGCAACGGTCACGAATTAAGTTAAATAAAATAATACCAATAATCTAACTTTTACGCAAAAACTTATTTAAAAATACAATACAGTAACAATCACACGCATTTTAATCCTATAAAAGTATTTTATTTAAATGTGTAACACTCGCGTTAATCAAAGAAAACACTACGTTTGTATTAAGTAAGAATTATTTGTTAAAGATCAGAATATAACAAACAAGAATAATTTCAAAATTTCATTCAGCTACATCGCCCCTAAGGAGGTAATTAAAAATTAATTAAAAGGATTTTATAACGGCTTCATTTTGAAGTTCAAATTCGTCATTTTCGCTAAAAAAGCTTTTAACTAGAAAAGTTTTTAAATTATTAACACAATCTCAAAATCACGGTGTAATCAAACATAAATCACAATGACCAACGTAGCTTGGTGCCAAGCTCCCTGTCAACAAATATTGGTATATTGTTGGCAATAATTCATCAAGATATTTGAATTTTCTAATCTGGCATATCCATTAAAATACAGTGCCGTTTAGTACCTATTCTTGAAAATTAAAATTGCGCTTGCGCGAAATAACTGTTCGTTTGCTGATGCTGTTTCTTTATCCGAGTCATATCAATAGCTAATCTTAACAATGGGGCTGAGACATGGGCTTTAAGATGTGGTGCTGGATGAAGATGCTTCAAATCCCTTGGACACCATTCCACAGCAACCAATCCATCCTTCACACTCTAGGTGTAAAAAACAGACTCTCATCCATCTGCCTCCGTAGAATCTTAGAGTTCTTTAGACATACCGGTAGAAAAGATGGCCACAACCTCGAACAACAAATGGTTACTGGGAAGGTATATGAACGACGCCCCAGAGGTCGCAGCTCTATAAGTAAGATGGTCTGACCAAATCCGCACATCTCTGGATACCGGACTTCATGACGCACTGCACGTAGCCAAAGACAGACACAGATGGCGAACTATTGTCAAAAAGTTGAATCCTCAGAGAAACCACAACAATCAGCAATGAGGAATAGGACGCGATGAGGGGGATGATCAAAAGCTAAGCGCTCTTCAAAAATGCTTGCTCATTATTGCTTCACAGCAGAAAATGCGCAGCCGGCGCCGTGGCTCCTAGCACGTATCATGTGCAAAGTTTTATGTTCTACCTAATAGCAAATAGCCCTTGTATATACAGCAAATATAAATTATATCGCAGGTACCCTAGCTCTGATTACATTGTGCAGGGTATATTGAACGGTAGACGTTAGCATAGCTATCTATTGAGGAGCGATCATCTGTAGAGGGGGCCGATGGCGGGGGAAGGGGGTGGTGGCAATTATTGAGCAAATGTAATAGCAGCATTGTGATAGCGTAGCGCTCGTCGAGCAGCGTTGATTAGTGGCTGGGAAATACGTGGAGACGCCTAAAACCTTAAATATTTCAAACTTATTCCAGCCAATCGGATTAAATCTTAAAGAATCGACAATTTATCACACACTATTATTTACATTTAAGTTCGTTCCGTTCGCGCAATCGCAGTATGATAAGCGATTGTTTTTATCTGTGTATAAACTATTGTGTTCCTTCAAATTTTAATAGTTATACCCATTGCTTCCAATAAGTTTCAGATGCACTGAGCCGTTGTGCATTTAATCTGCTTCAGCTGAGTTGAAACTTCTACCACATCCAGAGACGTAGCCCAGCATACGGACTCCACAATAAGTGATCGTAAAGTATTAATAAAAAATAATATGTACTGTCACTAAAAACATACGTGTTGGTTTATAAGGTAATGTTTGGTACTAACTTATTATAACACAAGTTAATGAGTGATGATGTTGATTAAATTGTTTAAAAGTGTGGAATAATTGTTTGTTATTTGTTTCCATTCCATCGTTTTTGATTGCAATTTTTATTGTGAAACTATAAACAATTTTTTCTTGTGTATCATACGGTATTCCTTATTTTGTGAGGTTCAACTTTAAATGAAAAATAATTGATATTTTCAACCTAAATAAAGCAATAGTCGTTAATAAAAATCTCAAAACATATTGTTGATGCCATTGCCACATTTAATATGGCTATTTTCATTGATTACAAACGTCTATATTAAAAAACGGTTTAAAAATTTATAAACCGTTTTTTAACCTGACAAATGTATTTTTATTACAAGAAATTGTTTATTTATGAATAAGTCTTTACTTATTATGCTTTCATAATTCTAGTTCTTTGTGAAAAAAGAGTTAAGCTTACATCGTGGTTTCCTAGAACAACAAAACTTTTAATTATCTACAATAATTAATCAAATGTCATCAATTATTAATAATACGAATATTTTTCGTCTCTATAGCATTCATTGTCCTTGATTATATTTGCGACGAGCCACGAACACGCCTCCTTCCATCCCCTATTATATTATCAAGATACAGCAAAAAGACATATCTGCACAATATACCTGTGCGATTATTAACTTTATACCATTGTAATATGTATTATTTTCCGTTAACACAAGCTATGTTTTTCGCACATGCCACTGTGCAATTTGATTTGTCTATAAAATAATACACTTTGAGCTTTGTCTGAGAATCATTGGGAGGCAAGTGATGTTTAGCATTCAATGAATTTAATTAATAAAAATCTGCTTTTATTATTGTAGGAATAATTAATTACGTATAACAATGAATGATTTTTAACACAGGAATGTCGTCGCGTGGAAATATTGCAAAAGGATTTTATAAGTAAGCTTACAGGAAAAAATGCACGGCGTTAGTCCTACCACGAGATAGGTATTTAAAATATGGACTAAACATTTCCATTTGTAATTTTCTTTACATTAAAAGAACATTATGCTATCTTCAAAATTTATTCTATTGTTATTGTAAATTAAGTTCTATACGTCAATTTTGACATTTTGTTAAAAACCGCCAAACTAATTTGCCGCGTTAATTTATGATATTAAATTTTTGTAAAACTAAAATGGTATTGAAGACATTAACGTGAAGACTGCGTAAAACAGTGTTTTCATTAATTCTAATGTGTATTGAAATTGTTATTGAAGAGTTAAACGCTGGAAGAATTATGCCAATCGATAAAGTATTTTTCTGTTGAGATGTTCTTTATACTTTTAAGACTTACAATATAAGTATCTAACATAATTTATACGTCTAGATTTAAGTCTCTTGCACAGGCCAGGAATATTAGTTTAGTGTGCGTGACAAGCTACGTCCTACACTCGCGATTAGTTACATTACATTGTGTTAGTGTGGGTTTAGTTCTAAAGACAATTTTTTTCGACGTTTTTACAGTTGTCATAGTCTATCTAGACGTATATGTGATTTAGGATAAGTATTATTGTAATATACCCTTGGAACCTCGATATTCCTAATCATGTCAAGTCCCGTAACGTAATGTTAAGTCCCGTAGAACTTTGCTCGACAGTATGTTCCTCTTTAAATTACTACATAATATTATTGATTCTCCTCATCTTATATCGAAACTAAACCTCGCTGTTCCAAAAACTCAACCAAGAGCGTGTAAGAAATATAATCCATTTCTCTGTAATTATGCAGGATCTAATTTAGGCTATTTCTCTCCCTTGAATAGAATTACCAGGGAATATAATAGTCATCACGATGAAGTCGACATATTTGATCATAACTTACATAAATTTAAAACATATATTAAAACGGTTCTTTCAAGGGAGGGATGACCTCAATCGTTATTTTTCTTTTTTGTGTAAATTTATATTAATATTGTATTCATAGATATATAATAATTTATAGTTCTTATTTTATTTTATGGCTTAATTTAATTGAATAGCATGTCATTTTCGCCTATAATTGAGGCATCACTTACCATGTGAATGTTATTGTTTTTGTATTATACTGTGTTTATATTAGTGTATACCTTGTTGGTGGAATTTAATAAATAAATAAATAAATAAATAAATAAATGTTGATTTTGAACTGTTAAGCGAAATTAATATATATATTTACCAAATGCAAATGGGGCCCCCATATTGAAGGATTGGCGAATAGGCTTAGTTCTGCAGCATATGCGGTTAAAAATATTAGACAGCTGACTGACATAGATACGGCGCGACTGGTATACCTACTTTAGATATTTTTTTAGTATTATGTCCTATGGTATATTGTTATGGGGCAGTGCAGCCGATATTTAATAACATCTTTGTGCTGCAGAAGAGGGCTATTCGCGCTATTTATAACCTAGGTCCTAAAGAATTATTATGAGAAAAATTAAAAAAAATAAACATTTTGACTGTTGCTTCTCAATATATTCTTGATAATGTTCTATATGTTCATAAGCACATTGAGGTACCTATTTGCTAGAAACTGTGACAATCATAATGTTAACACGAGGAACAAACATAAACTTGTTTTGCCTACTACTCGGCTAAGTCGAGTTAGTAAGTCTTTTATGTATATGCTTTTACAACAAGATCCCAGAAAATGTTCAAAACAAATGTATAACGATATTGAAAAGAATTGTTAAAAAGTGTTTGTGTGGTAAAGGTAACTGTAACATAAAGGACTTTCTTAATGATACAGATTGGGAATGCAGCGACCGCCCTCAGGTTATCAAATAATAAATTTGATTGTACAATATTACTTTGTAAAAATATTTTATGATGAAAAAATAAAAGCCCGCTGAGTTTAATGCGCCCATTCTTCTCAGGTCTGAGGCATTCTTTTTGGAATGGGTGGTAGTTTTTGACTTTCAATAAGTGATGTCACATCCTAATTTGAATCAATATATTTGAATTTGAATTCAAATATTTGATCAAAGACGCCAAGACTATTTTTAATCAAATAGGTAGGTACATCTAATATATAAAATTCTCGTGTAGTCCGAAACGGATTGACCGATGCTCATGAAATTTTGTGTGCATATTGGGTAGGTCTAAGAATCGAACAACAACTATTTTCATCCCCCTAAATGTTATAGTCCAGTAAACTCCTATTTTTTATTTTTTTTTATTTTTTTTTTATTATGATTCAGCATTAGAAACACGTACAAATTCAATTTTTACCCGCCTACGATCAGCACCTATTTTTTTATCGTGATTTTAATATTATTCTATTACATTCACAGATACGCAATAGAGTTGCAAGATGGCAATCGAATATAATGATTATTGTAGTACGATAATTTTTATGTATGATATATTTGGTAGGTCTGAGAATCGGTCGTCATCTATTTTTTATACCTTAAAAATTTTAATTATTGAATTTTTTTAGTACTTTATATGGCAATACAACGTTTGCTGAGTCAGCTAGTAATATTATAATATATCCATTTTACCAGTGGGAGGTTCCTTTGCACAGGATGCCGGCTAGATTATGGGTACCACAACGGCGCCTATTTCTGCCGTGAAGCAGTAATGTGTAAGCATTACTGTGTTTCGAAGGGCGCCGTAGCTAGTGAAATTACTGGGCAAATGAGACTTACCATCTTATGTCTCAAGGTGACGAGCGCAATTGTAATGCCGTTCAGAATTTTTGGGCTTTTCAAGAATCCGGCACTGCATTTTAATGGGCAGGGCGTATTACCATCAGCTGATCGTTCTGCTAGTCTCGTCCCGTATTTTCATAAAAAAAAAACGACAAGATGTGGTGAGAAGTCTCAGCAAGAGTAGTATATTGAATTCAAATTGAAATTGACATATATAAAGGCCCTCTCCTTTAGTGAGGAGAACAATAATTGGCATTGTCAAAGACATTACTTAAAACTAATGATGCCGATCGACACTTACTACGAAACAATTATTGTTTTAAACAATACTAATCAATGTTAAGCATTGATAAGAACAACAGAAAATAATTTGAGAGCATTTTTACCTTACACTTTACGTATAACTTCTGTTAGAAAGCATTGTTCTGAACATCATACTTAGCAGTATTTTAAGCAGTAAGTTAAAATATGGCGTTCCGCGCAATTTCGAAATGCTCTGAATATAAATAGACAATGGCAGACGCGTTACTTGTGCCATTTGCTAAGAGGCACCATTGTTTAATGCCACAATTAGTTGTGTATTCTACCTCGAATGAAAGAAACTGACCAAGTCGCTGGACACTGCAGCGTGCTTAAACCGTTTTGATACTCCATTTACTGATTTTAATTATACGGTGCAGTTTTGAAATGAAATGAAATGAAATTATTTATTTTGCTTTGGAATATACTATCCAGCTTAAATTAAAAGCATTCAAAAACTTAACTCTTATTTAAATATTCATTAATACTATAAAAATTATGTTCAAGTCGCCATTTAAACAGTCTTGGTATAAACATTTCATTTGACAGTATTTTCAATTCCCCATGCAATTTGATTTATAATTTTATACACATGTTATGGCTATTTTTAAGAAAAAAATTTGTTTTGATTGTTTGTGTTGTGTTGAGACCTACGTAAGCAATTTTGGGCAACAAAACTCGCTGAACATAATATGAACCATTTCCCCATATTAGTAGTCCATAGCGTAAAACTGATGCAACGTATCTATGATAGTCCGTAAAGGATAGCCTGTGTGGTCATATATTTCTTACCCTGTTAAGTACGTAGACAAAACGATTAATTTTGTTACGAACTTTGCCAATATTACTAGAGTAGTTGAGATATTTACCAATCTGTATTAGCAAAAAAAATTATTTCAATTTCATTTATAACTATATTATTATATTTTATATTTAATTGCATTTGTTGACGCCCTTTTACATTAAACTGTATATAATTTGTCTTTGATAAATTAGCATTTTGAGTATTCATGTCAAGCCATTTGATTATCTTATCCAATATTCGTACTCTTTATTATGCTCAATATTGCAATTGCAATATCATCAGCAAACGATAAGATCGATAATTAGTTACTTTAGGAAAATCATTTAAATAAGGTAAAAACAAAAGTGGCCCCAATACACTTCCCAAAGAACTTTGTGCTTCGTTCAAACAAATTGTGGAATAAGACCCCTTGCACTACGCAAGTTTCCAGGATAATGCGACTTGACCTTCAATAAAAAGCACGTACACTTCCAAAAAGGATTGCAAACTTCCTGTGATTCTTTAGTGCAGCAAGAGAATGTGAGCGAAGGTGATTACTTGGCATCAGTTGACTTGTATGTTCGTGTGTCTTCCCTTCCATAAAAATTTCCGTCTGTGGGTTGGCATTCTGGACGATTATTTAACATAATAATCCGCTAATGGTTTGACCCGTTATTAGACATTACCTGAATATCTCTGACTTATCAACGCAGCAATCAATAATTGTAGTTGGCAAACAACTTAGTCTTGAATGCTGAATTTCGAAACTGCTTTATTTTATAATAGACGCATCTGCTAATGAGGAATATTTGTAAATTTTAATTCTTTAAAAAAGGAGGAATTGAAACGATCAAATTCCGGTCACTATAGCACTCCAGGGTAACTAACTGTGAAAGAATTTGTTGGTACGAATATAAATATTTTTATTCTCATGTGTGATAGTTTAGTCTCAAGTGTACGAGCAAATGAATCAAATAAAAATCAGCCAAAAATTTCATATTGGATCACAATGTTAGAAAGATTCAGAAATAACCAGTGGCGTAACTATACCATCTGGGGCCCGTTGCAAATTATTTTGATGGGGCCCTATCAATAAAAGTCATCACGTTGTACTCAGTTTAATTTTAATCTTCGAGATTTTTGGCGTACTCAATTACACGTTTTATATATACCACTGATCGCCATAGGCCTCCACACTTAGGCGAGAAGGAATGGTCTGTAGTCCCCACGCTAGCCTAATGCGTACTGGAGACTTCACATTCATCCATAGAACATAATATCTTTTTGGTTAGGCATTTATACTGCATTAAGTATTAAGATAAAAGTAATTTTAACAGTATTATCACTATAACCAAAAAAAGAACAAACGAGATTTACAGTAGTCGTATAATGTGTGACATTTAATATCCTACTCTTTTGTCGATAATTTTCAATTTGCATGTATGCTTTGGATTTACCCATCTCTGCAAATAAAAAAATCATAAAATTTAAGTAGCTTGGAACTTTTATTTTAAATTAGAAATATTAGAGAAAAACAAAATAATTGCAATTAAAAAAGAAAGAAGTTACACATTAAAAATAATGTATTACTTCGTTATAACTGTAACAAGGTATCCATTTTCCATCCGCACAAGGATCAAACCTATCTGTGTGCAGTATAGCCGGTGGCTGTCTAAATGATAGCTGTTCCGAAACGTGGATGTATCCCAATTCATATACAAAATACTTGGAATAGGCATATTCTTTAATCAAGGCATTGTTAGGACTTTTGTAAGTACCCATTTTTTGAACATTTTAACGGAAATTTACAGAACAATATACACTCAACCGTATTGTATGTACAATTAACGTTAACTTGATTCTGCCCTCAAGTTTGTCCGCATTAAGGCCTAATGGTTTACTCGCCTTGCAATTACTCTATGACGACCCATACAGCCCAGTGGTTAGTGACCCTGCGCACTGAGAAGTGGTCCCGGGTTCTAATCCCGGTAAATGCAAACATTTATATGATGACTGTAGATGTTTGCTTCCGAGTCATGGATGTTTAAATGTATTTATGTATGTTTAAAGTCAAAGTCAAATAAACTTTATTCAAATAGGCTTAAACTAAGGGCTTTTAAGTCTTCACTACAAATATTTATTTTATATAACTTTTTTTTACCGAAATATGTTTGTAAAAAGTTCAGTTCGTTTAAGTATGCAAGTACCTGTTATTTATTTGGTTGCAAATTGAACTTATATGTATTTTTGATAAATTGTACGTAATTTTAAAGGAAATTATGTAAAGAATTGAAAAAAATATGGTTGCCAGCTCTCAGTAAGCCACAACATAAATGTTGACAAGTGTAAGCAGGTACACTTTTGTTGATAATTTACAGTCATCTGTTAAATTAAAATTGAAGCTAGTTAGAAAAAATTTAACAAAAAAACAACCTCCAAAAACACTATTCCAAAATAATATATATAATTTGCACTAAAAAGTATAAAAATAATTGCGTATTCACCCGCTCTCGCCTTTCACCTCCTCACGACTCAAGCACATCTCACCTATAACTATGTATTTAGTTACAAGCCTATCTTGGATGACACCGACTACAAAAATTACAATAATCGTAACAAGAAATAGATTGTATAAAAATATGCAATTATTTTTATACTTTTTAGTGCACATTTTATCTATTGTTTTGGAATAGTGTTTTTGAAGGCGGTTGTTTTTTTTTTATTTTTTTTTTAATTTATGATATTTAGTGAATTTGAAGTACACTAACTAACAATTTGTCTTAATATGTGTAAATATACAAAAATTTTCAATGCAGCAATGAACGTAAGTACTTTGCAATTTGATTACAGACAGTGTTACCGTTACTTTGTCATGGATTCCGTTATCAGAATTCAGAACCTAACCAAACTCTTACCAAACTATCTTTGAAGTATATGCTTTCCAATAAAAAAAGAATCACCGAAATCGGTTGGCGCGATATTGAGTTATTCGTAAATTTATTATCCACTTTGCTATACGTATGTATAGCAAACTTTAAGACTTTTATGGTTTTCTCATGGATTCCATTGTCAGATCTGGACCAAATTACAATGGGACCATTCGGGAAGCACCAGCTCTCAAATAAATTGAATTATCAAAATCGGTTCACACAGTCGAAAGTTTTGAGGTAACAAACATAAAAAAATACTAACGAATTGAGAACCTCCTCCTTTTTTTAAGTCGGTTAAAAATGGCCGCAAGCAGAGGTTGCAATGTTGTTAATGAACGATTCTTGCTCTTTGATTGAGCTCATTTAAGTAAGTATATTGTATTAATTATATCGTTGTCTTGTAGCCGTAGTACAGGCTATGCCTTGTCAGGGACAATATAATTTGTGTAAAAGTATGTCAATATTATTATTATTATATTCTTATTCGTATAGGCTGAAAAGGATCGCATGGTTTTATGAAACCACGGTAAAAGTGAAAGTTTTTTTCACATTATAGACATTTAAGTAAAAATTTTTAGAATAATATTCCATTAAGGGTATAAAATCGCTTTGTCGATCTTAATTTTATACTTGGAAAATTGGAATGATAATGGGAAATAATAAAAGTAGACTATGTCTCTAACTAAATGAGTAATAGTCTATACACTACACGGTCAGCTGGTGCAAACTATAGGCGCCGCCCGACCGTCACGCGACGTGCAACACACAGAGGAAAAAGTTTGAGACGGTGTAACAAAAATTTCACTTTAACAAAGTGTGCGAGGGAGATGAACATCTTTAACGGAGAGACAGCAAGCAAGCAATTACTGCAATCGATTTCTATTGACAAGTCGTAAACAGACAGCCATGGTTGACATTAGCCCCTTAGTATTGTGAATATTAAACCTCTCAAGTCGATTGACAAGTCAAAATTGGTCACGTTTTATCGGTAGGTATGTCAGCTGGTATATACGCTAGTATATTCTAAGTCTATGATTTATTTGGACGCGACCCTTCGCGACCATTCGTACTGCGCTCCCTTGGGCACTCATAAAATTTTTAGGATAAGTGTATCCTATATCCTTTTATCTACCCCCGACAATGTGTTAATGTGTGACGTTTAATAAACTGTAATGATATTACGGTTTGAGTTTCTCGCCACTTCTTCTCATGAAAGCTCTACCTTTTCTAAGGAAAAAAAATGAGATACTTATGTGTCATTTCCTTGACCAAGATGAATAAAGTGATTTTGATTTGAATATAGTCTCATTGTATCACTAAACATTTATTACAAGACTGGAGAGTTAGAGAGAGGCCAAAAAAAAAATGAATGAAAAAATAAATTGTAAAACATTAAAACTGTAAAATATACTTTAGAGGGTGGCAATTTGTGTTACTTCTCGTGGTGGAAAATGGTTTAATGACAATAAGAGACGAGACGAGCAGGACGTTCAGCTGATGGTAATTGATACTCCCCGCCCATTTTAATGCAGTGCCGCTCAGGTTTATTGAAAAACCCAAAAATTCTGAGCGGCACTACGATTGCGCTCGTCACCTTTAGACATCAGATGTTAAGTCTCATTTGCCCAGTAATTTCCCTAACTACGGCGCCCTGCAGATAGAAATACAATAATGCTTACCCATAATCTAGCCGGTATGCCGTGCAAAGGAGCCTCCTAGAGGTAACTCTCCACTCTACTTTTATTTGAATAAAAAATGTAATGGAAGTGTTTACTTTTTAAATTAAAATGGCAAATTAAACATTCAACTTGTATTTTGCCTAAAACCATTAGGGTTGTACATTTATCGTTTTTTAGATGTCTCTGAGTTGAAACAGACCGTGGAATGAATCTCGAAATAATTATGAACATCATATTTGTTCAGTATTCCATAAAATAAGAAATAAATTAAAAAATTGATGGCACTGTCTACGGTGATTGAAATCACTTAGGAACATGCCTTAGAAACAGACGCATATTATGTTCCATGTCGATGGCGGGTCAAGTTACGTTTCATCATCATCAGTGGGAAGACGTCCAATGCTGGACAAAGGTCTCCCCCAAAGATCTCCGCGACTATCGGTCCTGCGCCGCCCTCATCCAACGTATTCAGGCGATCTTGACCAGATCGTCGGTCCATCTTGTAGGGGGGGGGGGGGCTACCAACACTGCGTCTTCCGGTATCTAATGTCTATGCACCATTCGAGGACTTTACTGCCCCACCGACCATTTATATGTCGAATTATGTGCTCTTACTTACTTACTGCCACTTTAGTTTTGCAATCATTTGGTCTATGACAGTGACTTGTTTTTCTACGGATCTCCTGATTTCTGTTCTTAATTTGAAGCCGAAACAAATATAAAGCCGAAAGTATAATCCGCAATGCAAGACACTAATATGTGTAAAAGATGATTTGATTTAATAATTTGATCGAACATAGTTTTTTTCATAGTATTGTATCTGGTCAACCCTACCCTCAAAATATGTCTATTTAGGCTCCATTGTATTGCGCCGAAAAAAGTTTTCATTTGTCCATTGTGATGCTCTTTTGTTTTATGAGATACAAAGCTTTGGATACACGGTTTTTATACAAATTGGGGAAGAGTTATCCAAACGTTGAATCTGTATTTGTAGCATATATTTATCGAATACACTTTTGTAAAGTCCATTGCTCGCTTTTGGCAGACATTATATTTTGTTTCGAAATATTTTCTGTATCATTTTATTGTGTTGTTGGTTGTAAATATATGTTGGATGCAGCACATTACAAACTAATTTGTTATGTATATTAGTTATTACAGTCATTGTCAAATACTGTATTTGATTGAAAAGAGTAGCCGTTGAGTTTCTTGTATGTTCTTCTCACTTTTTTTCGAACATAATTATGGTAAGTTAAGTAATTTAAAAGAAATATTTGTAGTGACGATTCTAAAGCGCTTAGTTTAAGCCTATTTTAATAGAGTTTTATTACATTTAGAAATTATTTTTTGTTAATGAAATCAGTATTATTATATTATCATATAGGTACACCAATTCACTTTCACGTTAGGAGCAAACATTCACACAAACCCTGATCACCATCTCGGCCAATGCTCTATTTGTAACACCAGAGGACTCACAAGAGCGTTGTCGATGTTATAAATCATTGAATAAACACATCGGTACGTGGCGATCGAGGATTAAACCGTGGTGAGAGTAAACATATTGTGCCACCGACGCATAGAGGACAGTTGCCACATATATTTAGGTGTATTATGTATTTTTTATGATTATTGTTTGGTAGCTATACCCGTGCGTTCATTAGTCGCGTTTGTAGCTCTACATAAAAGGGCGTATTACCAGACTCACTGAAGTCGGTATCGTATCGCTTTGTCCTCCCTGCTGCAAGTGAAGGAACAGCATTTCATAAAATCTTATCAATATGAATGATACACACGATTATATCTAATTATTTATTCACACTCATATTTTTTTAAAGCAACACAATCCTTTTTCTGGCATTTGCTGTAGTAGCGTTCATGTATTGCATATGTATTTCTACTAGTTGCTTAACAAGATAAGTTGTGTCAACATTCGTGTGAACAATGAATTCAAATATCTGTAACTGTTCTAGCGCCTTCCAATTATCCTTATGTTTTACCGCAACACTAAATAGTTCGGTTAGCATATCTTTGTTTCTTTTTATCATGCTCAAAATGAATCCAGCCTTATATGCAGGGGTCTCTCTGTGTTGTTGTTTTATCGCATCAACTTTTTTTATTTTCGATTCGGTATCATGTAATGTTTGTTCGACTAATAAAGATATTTTGCTTTTAAGATTTTCGTCTTTGTGTTTATTATCATTGGCTTTTTCGCTTCCTTGTCTTGTGTAATTTTTTTTCTGCGAACTAGAAACGGGCCAATGTTTTCTACCATCTATACTTTTTACAGTCTGGACTGTAGTCATTTCCTTATCTTGATCGCATACTTTTCTCTGTTTTGATATAGGCTCTGAACTTAGTTCTATAAAATGAATCCCATGTGCATTTTGGACTTGTAGTATTGCTGCAAAGTAAATATTTTTTACAAAAAAAAAATATTTTTAACATATATTAAAACGTTTTATTTACTTACCAGTAAGAATAAACACTATAAACCACATGTTTCCACAATCATAAGTACATTGTAAGATGTGTAATTAGTAATTTAATTACCTGTAGTAATTAATTATGATTAAGATTTCGATTGCACTTTCAATTTAAATAATGTTCTTATAGATGCCTGTATTTATATCTTTATTAATTACGGAACGATCTTAATCTTGTTTTTTTTTTTACTTTTTTAACCTCTGCTGTCTGCAGCGACACACAGTTGTCAAGGCAATGTAGACATGGTGTCGGTATCCAATAGATACGTTAAGGGTACGGAAAATTCGCGATACAGAATATTCTAGAATACCTTTATTATTTCAATTCGGCAGTTTACATTTTATGGGATCGTTTTTATTTGACAAAGTGACGTGATTGAAAAGAGTGGCCGTTGAGTTTCTTGTATTTCTTCTCAGGAGCTCAACTTTACTTATTGCGAACATATGGTAAAATCAGTAATTTATATTATGTATAGTGACGATTCAGGAGTGCTTAGTTTAAGCCTATTTCAATAAAGTTTATTTTACTTTGACTTTGTGTTTAGGCTATTATATTTATACTCCCAGTGCCATCTTCCGTCTTACCTTTACAGAAACCTTCTTTGGATAACCTCTTTATAAAACTGACATTACGTAGCTATCATTTCGTTATTTGGATTTAAATCATCGTGTAGACAAAGTTGTACAATATTATTTATTTAATTAATCGAAATGAGAAATTTTCTTGTGAAAATAGTTAATAGTTTTATTACAATGCAAAAGCGATCTTGCTACAATGTTTTTGGAATTAAAGACTTGTTACAACCTGAAAAGGTGAGGTTTCAATTTATAACAAAAAAAAATGGAATAGAAATATATTTATTCAACATAGGGAGTGACAATAACATATTGCAACAAAATTTGGTAAACATCATGAAGCTGCATCAGTTCGTAAAGAGGCTTTGTCATGGGAACAAGAACCGAGAAGAAAGAGCCCATCTTGTAAATCATATAACAACTTAGCCTATTGGCCTGCGCAGAACCAGACAATAACCATGCATCATTATCCTTCCTCATACGCCATCTTTGTCAAAGAGCTTTAATGTTATATTTCTTGAATTCATGCCCAGTAAAAACTACTTATACCAAAAGCCTTTGCCCGAATGGAAAATGAAGGAATGAAGGAGTGAACGTCTGATTCAAGTTCAAATATTATTAAATTCTTAAACAATGAAAATAATTCACAATAAGACATATAAGAAACATAGACGAAAATTTAGCATTCCCCACCACACTGAGCCTTGCGCTTGGCCCTCACTGCAAAATCTTGCACGCCACTTAGTGATCGCGCTTAGATAAAGGATCAGTCTCTCGCCAACTATATACCGTACTAGCTAGGAACAATTCAAATTCAAATATTTTTATTCAAAATAGGATGTGAAACCACTTATTGAAAGTAAAAAAACTACCACCCATTTCAAAATTAATGCCTCAGGCCTGAGAAGAATGGGCGCAACGAACTCAGCGGGCTTTTTTTTTTCATCAAAAATATGTTTTACAATTAAAGTAATATTTACAAAGTAACAAAGTAACATTGTACAATTAAACTTATTATTTAATAGCCTGAGGGCGGTCGCTCCATTCCCAATCTGTGGTATCATTAAGAAAGTCACCACACAAACGTTTTTTAACAATTCTTTTGAATAACGTAATACTCTTGTTTTGAACATTTTCTGGTATCCTGTTGTAAAAGCATAGCAGTAGGCATTATATCTTATAATGCCTGGCCATATCTGTTCCTGGTGTTAACATTATGGTTATGACAGTTTCTGGCAAATTCACTTATGTGCCTAAGAGCATACATTACATTATCAAGAATATATTGAGAAGCAACAGTCAAGATGTAAATTTCTTTGAATTTTGCTCTCAATGATTCCTTAGGGCCTAGGTTATAAATAGCGCGAATAGCCCTCTTCTGCAGCACAAATATTGTATTAATAAGGGCAGCGCTGCCCCACAACAATATACCATAGGACATAATACTATGGAAGTAACTAAAGTATACAAGTCGCGCCGTATCTATGTCAGTTAATTGTCTAATCTTTTTAACCGCGTATGCTGCAGAACTAAGTCTGTTCGCCAATTCTTCAATATGGGGGCCCCATATTAATTTGGAATCCAGAGTAATGTCAAGAAATTTAGCAGATTCCACCGATTTTATCACCTCTCCGTTTAACAAAACACTTGCATCAACATTTTTGACATTTGGCACGGTAAATTTGATATATTTCGTTTTCTTCCTATTTAACAACAGGTTATTAGCGCTAAACCAGTACACGATGTCAGATAGAATATCGTTCACTTCGTCATACATAGCTTGGTTTCTTTTCACTTTGAAAATCAGTCAAGTGTCGTCCGCAAACAATACTACCTTATGTTTTTTCTCTATAAGTTTAGGAAGATCATTTATATAGATAATGAAGAGGAACGGTCCGAGAATAGACCCTTGTGGTACCCCCATACTGAGAGGAGTACCAGGAGATCACCTGCCATTCACGTCGACCTTCTGAATTCTATTGTTTAGATATGAAATCAGAAGATCGAGCGCAGTTCCCTTTATGCCATAGTGACATAGCTTCCTGAACAGCGTTGAATGTTGGACACAATCAAAAGCCTTAGATAAATCACAGAAAATGCCAAGAGCATTCTGCGATTCCTCCCAGGCATCAAAAATATTCTTGATAAGCTCAACACCTGCATCTGTTGTTGAACGTCCCCTAATAGCTTTTAATTACGGCAACTATTAGAATCTTGTGTGCGTGGCATCTTGACACTCAATGGCATCTTTCAAATTTTGTAGCATACGCTTCGTTATTTTACATTGAAATTAATAAAATACAAAATACTTATTTACTACTGATGATAGTTGTAATCACAGTGTCTTTTTTATTTTCTGTAGTACTATTTTTACATGGTTTTATTATGCAACCCGGTATTTTAATTTCAACTATTAGAAAAGTTTAACAGAACATGTGGCACGTCAACGTCACGTATTGTTCTAGACTGTCGTACTGGAGTACGCCCATTTGGGCATACTATTAGTAGCGACTAAGCCTGCGGTACCTAGTTGGAGCGCAGCGGAGACCAATCCTTAATTTAAGTACTCGCGGTTTATATCCCCGTAATCTTCAATTATTTATTAACAATCGCGCATTTGTATATTTTTTATTTTTTTAGTAGGAGAACAAACGAACGTTCGGGTTTATAAGCCAGCACCGCCATACTGTCTTCCAGCAACAGGTCAATCACAAGAGAGTTGCCGGTCTTATATACTGTAAGAGTTTTTTCAAATATTTCATATCAACCTGGAAACACCACCCAAATCAGTTGCGTAATGCACATGGCAAAGCTGGGTTACACGTGGAAAAACGTTTCATATTTTGGTTTCTTGAAGTGCACCAAGATATTTCTGGACTTCATCTTCTTGGAAAGGATCTTTTAACTACAGAATTTTCTCGAAACCAATATCGGTCAACCTGAAGTTGATATCGTCCTGCTATGTCTATACTATACATCTACCCGTACTTGGAAGTTAGTTTTTCTTTCTAACCAGTTTTCTAAAAAAAGCAGTGTATGTTCCAGGCTACTTCATTTAAACTAAAACAGTTAGGGAGTCGTAACAACGAGACCGCTGAAGCTTTGGACATCATAAAGCAGTATTACCTGAGTGAACACGTGTTCGTGCGCGCGCGCAGTTACATCGACATCAACGAGGACAGAGCCATCGATGAGTATATTACTAGTATACTGAAGCAAGGTATCCGAGCCATAATTATCATAACGAAATAATAAATAGGGAAAATCTTTTTGAACACCGCCCATTTCTTTTTTTACATAGGTAAGAGAGGGCAAACAGGCAATAGGCTCATGTGGTGGAAAGAGGTAAGGCAACCGCCCATGGACATGTCCCTAAGTCGTATCGGTTCGGGTAAGAAGAGGTAGAGGTAGAAATTTCTCGAGCGTTTTGCGCTTTGATTTAGTTGTAGAATATAGCAGTCGACGTTGGTGGAATTCTGGTGGTATCAACCCAAACAACTCCTCTGAGTACTCCCGTGATAAATGCGGTAGAAGATGCAGAGAAAACCCACATCTATTCTCTACGCTAACGAATCAAGTTGATCGGAGATGACTTGATCTTCGATTATTCAAGACGCTGGCTATATCATTATTATATTCATTCCTTATTTATATTAATGAATTATACGACGAATATGGTAAACGCGCAAACCTGATCTTGATCTGGAGATTACTGAAAAGAGATAATTTACCCAAACTACCGTAAAGAACTCAATGTCATAAATTTCTTAGCTCTCTAGTGAATAACTTCTGCAGCGAATCACTAATGGAATTGCTGGAAGAAGTCACCCCAACTTCACCTGATACAAAAATTACCTTTTCAGGTAATTCTCTGTGCGCCGTTGTAGACGACGGTTCTATTGCAGGCTTGTGTTTGAACTTTGCGTCCAGTCCAGTCGACCCAAGCATCCTGAGGAACTTCGCATTTTATAGACAAGTATTGAACAACCTCTTGAATATGTAGTTGTTTCTTTTCTCAATTTACCACTTCTCGAACTGTCTTCCACTTCAATGAGGGTTTATTTCGGATTGTAATGTAGATACAAAGATTCGTCAATATTAGAAGCAGTACGAGACGCCGTATCTGTTTGATTTTTAATGGAAAAGGAGGGAAAACGAGCGTAAAGGTCACTTGTTCGTCAACAACCAGATGAATCACAGGAGCGTTGCGGCCCTTTTAATAAATTGAACGAGCTTTTTTTGAATTTACCCATGTCGTATCGTCCTGGAAACACCGCAAAAGGAAGCTCATTCCATAATTTTGTTGTTCGTGGAAGAAAGATCCTTGAAAACCGCACTGTGGAGGAACGCCACACATCCAGAAACTGCGGGTGATGGCCAAGTCTGTAGTGTCACCTGCAAGGGTGGAATTCGGCGGCAGGAATCAGGATAAACAAAGTGATACATGCGGTAAAAGACACATAATGAAGCGACGTCTCTACTCATGCTAAGTGATAACCGTTCATAGAGCACAAGAACCCTAATAATTAGAGCAACTCTGCGCTGCACGCGGTATATTTATTTTAAAGCCTGCTGTGTTTCTTGTGCCTGTTCTTCTCAGGCCTGAGGCATACACTTTGGAATGGGTGGTAGTCTTTTGACGTTCAATAAGTGATTTAAATAATTTTTTTTTAACTCCAATTAGAACATTCGAGCTGACTGACTGTGGTGAACCACAGACCAGACCTGAAAGCAATATTCCATACACAATTTGGCTTTGCCTTCCTGTTTAGCGAATGACCTAGAATAATAAAATCTTATCAATAATATTGCTGTTTTCAAACACACTAAAAATACGCCTGAGATAACCTCATTGTAGTCTAGATTTCAATAAAAATCCGTTCCATTAAATATGATGTTATTTTTACTTTAAAGATATATTTGATAAATTGCTATTTATCAACAGAATGCAAACACAAAGGACTTCCTTTACTTCATAGCAAAACTGCAAGAAATACCAAATCTCTGGGAGTTTTATAAGGTGCCGAAGATATTTGAGGTACGACGAAAGATCAAATTCAACCTACAAAATGCACTAAACCAAACCCTAACTAAAAACCCCTCTTATGTCTCACTCTGTTGTATAGCCTTATTATTTCATTTATGGATATTATTAGACTTAATTGATATTTTAAAATGTTGGAAAATAAGATTTTTTGTGTCGAAGTCAGATTTAATTTCTTAATTTTCAATGCATCACTTCAATCTCCTCCAGCAAGAATTTTACCCTCATTACAGCGCCTGGCGAGTCAACAGCTCGTGATAATGCCTCATGTAGAGGCGTAAAACGTGTCTAAGTGATTATAAATTTACTAACTGATTTATATGCACAAACAGATTCGTCTGAACAAGACGCGAGTTTCATTAGAAGTTATATGTTTATGCACTTCCGGTGCTTGTGGGACAGTTTCTTCTGAAGCGATTCACATAGCGATAAACAATTTCCCCTCCATTTTCTTCACTGAATTAACTAACACCTGTAGCATAACATTAATTCATTGTTGATGGGAAAATTGGTTGCTTACTAATTTAATCCCATTTCATCATTCCCTAGAAAAGATAAGTTACTCTTGGCTTAGGCATACGAGGGCGGCACTGAAAATTTCGGGAATCAAGGAAGTGACACCACATTACTATTTAAAAATGTATTTACTTATTGCTTTTCGAAGTATTCTCCGCGAAATTAGATACAATTTTCCATACGATGGAACCAATCATTGAAGCAACCATTCCATTCGGAAGTTGGGGTCTCCAAAATGGCCGTTTTGTAGGCGTCCACAGCTTCTTCAGGTGATGAAAATCTCTGACCACGCAATTTATTCTTTATTTTAGGGAAAGTATAGAAATCATTAGGGCTTAGTTCGGGGCTGTACGGCAGATGATCTAATAATTCTGTTTTCTTGCTCTAAAACTCTTTTGTTCTGTGCGCGGTGTGAGAACTCGCATTTTTGTGATGGAGGATGATGCGGCGGTTGCAGTTCTCTTTATGGAGTTTAGAAAAGACCTGTGGCAAACAAATGCTAGCATACCATTCTGCATTAACCGTTCTTTGTCCTCAATAGGAATAGTCGCAACATGGACGGTTTTGGAGACAAACGTGGCCACCATTTTTTTCGCAACACTCCGTGAACGAACAATTTTTGTTGGCTTTAACTCATTTCCGAACACCCAAACTCGTGACTGGTTTTTTATTTCGGGTTCGTACGCGTATATCCAGGATTCGTCACCTGATACGATGTTGTATACAGCATTTGAGGATCCTGCGTGGAATCTTTCGAGACTGACTTTTCTTTGGTGACTGCAGTTTTTGGACGACCTTGACGGGGATCATCACTGAGCTTGACACGTCCACGTTGAAATTCAGCAAACCAGCGATAAATTGTGGTTTTGGATGGGGCTTCATCACCAAATGCAGAAATCATCCGGTCAACACAGTTTTCGCTCTAAAATCGCTCTAAAATTTTCTCAAGTCAATTCCATTTTCTCAACGACTAAACAACTTTGAAAAGACCTTGTGACAAGACCGAGAATCTTTTTTTAAATAAATAAATGGTATTCGATTTTTAAAACCAAGGAGTTTTCAATTAAAAAGATTTTAATATGACAGGAACACTGGAAATATTCCATTCCCGATACTTTTAGTGCAGCCCTCGTAGCTAACATTTTTAAAATGAACACAACACTCTAGGATCTTCTGCAATCTGTTTGCAAATTTAAACAGATGCCTTTGTACACTAAAGGCTCATCCTACAAAATTTGTCTAAAAACAGTCTTAGACACATTTTTCATCACTCAGGCATGTCTTTCACACCCACATTGCCGAGGAATGGGCACAATTCTAGACTCGGTGCTGTTAGAAAATTTCCTCACGGCAAACGCAATTGGCACGTCTTGGTACCGGGACCTAAAGCACCGCATTACACACATGTTTACCGCTAGCCACCGAAGCAGTCTAAAATAGTTGACACTTTCCTGTAAAAAAAAGTTAATTGATATGCCATTTTATTTTTAATACTATAATAGGAAATGGTTAAACGGTAAATGTTGTCGAAACCATTTTTCAGATAAAGATGTTGACTGTACTGCCGGAATACCGTAGACAAGGCCTGGCCGTAATGATGGCTGAGAAATCCAAGGAACTGTCGCACGACCAGGGGTACAATGTTGTGAGGATGGACTGCATCAATCAATATGAGTACGATATCAACAGAATATTATCTCATAGTTTTTATGGACCTTTTCCAGGACAAACGAGCGCAGACGAGGGTCACGTATGGTTTTAAGTGATCACCGCCGCCAACACTCTCCCGCAACACCATAATAATCACAGGAGCGTTGTCGGCCTTTAAAGATGGTGTACGTGCTTTTAAGGAACCCATGTCGTATCGTCCCGTACAGAAACTTTTTTCATACCACAGCTTTGTGGTATGTGGAAAAAAAAATCTTGAATACCGCACTGTGGAGGAATGCTACACATTCAGATGGTGGAGATGATATCCTAATTTGTGGTGTGTGGTACGAAAGTCGAAGATCGGCGTAAGGAATCAGGTTAAACAGCTCTTCGAAACACTCCCCGTGATAAATGCGTTAGAAGACACACAATGATGCAACGTCTCTACACAACACCAGCTGTCCACAGAGCACTGGGGGATATTCAAAATTTATTGTGATTTTAAATCTATCCATATTAATTAGATTTGCTGTTATAAAAACCCGTCTGCCGTGACTCGTGTCACAATCTTTATACCTTTTTGGGAATAGCAGTATGTGTGTAAACATTTCAGCTATAAGATAGCGGAACGCTGCATGATGTCGTGTTTGGTGAAGTTTCCACTGCACAAGCTGCGAGGACCCAACGCGCCCTTCATCAAGCGGAGCTCCAGCGAGAACAGATATGTCCGTGTGTATGTAGACGCGCGCACGCACACAGACAAAGATAAGGAGGTTAAACGAAGACTTGAGTTGGAAGAATTGATCGAATGAAATACGTACAAGTTCTTTTTCAACGTCCTTTAAAAAGCCGTCGATCAAAATTTAAATTTAATTTAAATGAGACACTTATTTAATATATGCCCATTAGGCCGAATGGGTTATTGCGCACTGCCCGGACATACATAGAATTTCAAAAAAGTACTTTATAGTATAAAGTATTGTAAAGTAATCTATAAGAAAAAAAATTCACAGTTTTTATTTTATTACGATTTTATTGTATGTGTAGACAAAATATCATAACATATCCATAAATTGGATTATCTAAAATTTATAATTACAAAACTGTAAATCAACAATCTCTATGTATGAGTGTGTGTCTGTGTGTGTGCTGTTGTTGTGTTTCGTACGAGTGTGTGTAACTAAATATATTTATTTAATTCATTTGCGTTTTTCTCTGACCTAAGATTATAAGTATTTCGTTGGAACAGGTGTAACGAAAAATTGTAGAGTTTTGCTATAAAAATACACAAACGTTAAAAAATGACGAATGGATCAACATCCATCAACTGCCCCGACCATATTTTAGGTAAATTAACGACCCGCGCCACGACGCCGCCACAACCAGAAAAACCCTTTCTGTATACAAATGCTTCTTTTTTTCTGAAAACACCTTTACATGTATTCCTATAGAATTACTACTAATCAGATCTGAATTTTACAATGGGTTCAATCTGGGAGTATAACACTTTCATATGATTTGATAAAAGACAGTTCTGAGAAGAAATAACAACAAATTTGGTAAAACAAGACTTGGAACACAAATTCAAATCGGTTAAGGTTTAAGTACACCGAGAACTTCTCGTTTGGTTTTGTTCTACGTTCAACTGTCATTTTACAATTTTTGGATATATTTAAGTTTATTTAAACAAAATGTTGAATAAACTGGATTAGGTCGGTTTTTCCATCGCCGAATCCAATTGTGAGTGCACAATTTCAATTTAAGTGATTTTATTATTTTTTTAACAACAACGCATGAAACGAGCATATAGTCTACCATTTTGCAGATACGCGGAAAATAACTGGTTAATAAAGGTTACTAAAAGGCTACAACTTCCAACGAAATAATAAATGTAAACGGGTTATAACCGTTAAATTTATAACCGATTCCAAGCCTTGTTATAACTTTTTTGAAGTCAATAAAAATAGACACAATTGTAATAACAACATAAGTAAATAATATAATAATTAAGTGCACTTATTTCTATTTCATGATATGTAGTGTACAGCCCGCATATAAGTAAGTAATGTAATTAATGTTTGCTGTAGACTGTACTTTTCAATTAATTCTAATGAGATTCATTTATCAGTCTTTGATTAAAGGAGATAAGGTTTCATTATTTTCTCGAAAAACCATTTTTCAGTGAATCTTAAATGATCACCAGGTTGTGATAGAAAAACTAATTTTCCAGCTTCATCCATTTTCTTTAGGCCTAGGCGATCCTGAAAATAAACATATATATATTAAAACTGGTTTAAAAATATCCATGACTAAATACGTGTTTATATTAATAAAATGCTATATTATATTATATTTTTTTTTATGGAATAGGAGGACAAACGAGCGTACGGGTCACCTGGTGTTAAGTGATCACCGCCGCCCACATTCTCTTGCAACACCAGAGGAATCACAAGAGCGTTGCCGGCCTTTAAGGAAGGTGTACGCGCTTTTTTGAAGGTATCCATGTTGTACGGTCCCGGAAACATCGCACAAGGAAGCTCATTCCACAGCTTAGTAGTACGAGGAAGAAAGCTCCTTGAAAACCGCATTGCGGAGGACCGCCACACATCAGATGGTGGGGATGATATCCTAACATGTAGGGTGTCGTGCGAAGGAATATAAACATACCTATTAATATCATATACCTTAGTTAAACTAAGGTTCAACGAGACCATATATTAGAATCGAACTTTGTATGACTTTCTTTTCAATTCACTTTTACGTAGTTATCATTTTTGAAAGAAATTAAATCAAATTATAAACGATTAGGCGTTCCCACCCACTTCGCTGTTCGAATTTTAAATGGAAATAAATCAAACAATAAAAAAATAAGCAGCCATAAACTATCTAGGATAAATTTCGCATCGAATAGTGGTAGTTTCATGACGATACGATTAGTGATTTAGGCGTGAAAGAGCCTCAAACAAACACCATTTTAATTATCAAAGTAACACACCTCTATTAGAAAATTGACAACGTCGCATACTTTGTACAGCTTCATATTCAAATTAAAAAAAAAATTTTCACTGAAAAACTTTATAAGTTATTTTGTGCAAGTCAGGATGAAGTACAAAAAATATCATTCAAATGAGTATAATTCAATAATAATCCAATTAATATTCATTAACAATAAATTTAGAAACATTAATTGCAACTATCTTTATCATCCAAATAATCTTTCACATTTTAGTAGGCCTTAGATGTTAATTTATTTTTTACAATACATTTAAATTTTTAATTAACATAATATGAATGATTATTGTTCCTCTTCAATGAAAAACATGCCACTTCCTAAATTTCATTGATAATTATCGCCTACACACATTTGATTGTACAGGTAGCAAAAAAATTAATTAGATATCTAACTAGGTATATACCTACCTATGTAAAAAACGAATCGTGCTCAAATTCTGTTTTCATTGAATGAGGCATTTAGTTGATTTTCACACTTCTTACAAATTTTGTACAACCCTGTCATTAGATTGATTCTACGCACACATGAAACCACGTGGGCGTAAGTTTGACAACGTCGCAAAAAATAAGAACACGGGAAACTATTAAGAAATAATTTACATTAAAATTAATAACACCATAATATCCATTTTAGAACACATGTTTCTTAGACATTTCTTATTATTTTTAATTAAAGAATAACCCCTGAGTTATGGGAATTTACTATAAGCAGTATTTACTATAAGCATACTGAAATACGCCATTTTTACACGTTTTTCGACGCTCGCAGTTTCGATTATTAAAAATAAATCACTACTAGGTAGTTATGCATAAGTGACGGTTAAGCGACATGTTCACGGCTATCGGGACATGTAACTTATAGTACATTCTTATTTAGAGAAATTGGTAATACCTATATGTATTATAATATTATTATTCGAGAAATGAGCACCTAGATCTATAGATATATAGAGGCAGTTGGACAACGTTTAGAG
Organism: Leptidea juvernica; assembly: GCA_949711755.1. Taxonomy (NCBI): domain Eukaryota; kingdom Metazoa; phylum Arthropoda; class Insecta; order Lepidoptera; family Pieridae; genus Leptidea; species Leptidea juvernica. The sequence goes on along the minus strand of CATIXQ010000014.1, from coordinate 63,469 downwards.
AATTTTTTTCCGTTGCATAATGAGAGATATTAGTAACATCTAAAACACATCCTCCAGGTCTATGATCTTTAAATCAAATCAAATCAAAATCACTTTATTCATGTAGGTCACGGAAATGACACTTATGAATGTCAAAAAAAACATTTTTCTTATTGAATCTACCGCTACTTCGTAAATGGTTGAGATAATGAGAAGAAGTAGCAAGAAACTCATTGCCACTCTTTTATATCAAGATTTACAATTCCATCGATATACAAATCATTTCAATTACAATATAATATGTAAAATGATGCAACAAACATACTCAAACGACAAATAAATAAAAGGCCCAGTAGTCCTCAGTGGACACAAGTGGGGTAGGTTCTCTGCCTGCCTATTGAGGCCTTCATTCCAGGAGGATGTCACCTATATGTATTACATTGTATATGTATTGTATATGTATCGATTTACTTCGAACAGCATTAAATAAGAATTACCTGTAAATAAATATCTGATTCTTGCAATGTTATTATCTTCTTCGCTTGGCCAGGCTCATAGAAGCTGAACCACTCTGTTTCCTTGGGCTGGACCATTGTATCGTTTTCAAACTTCACCATCACGAAATGCTCCAGGTTACTCAGGTTATCAATATAAGTCTTGTTGATGTACACTTCGTTGTTCACGTCGGACAGAAACTCACTGTGCAGTTTGTACAATGCCTCATTTAATGGATCGTGCCAATAAGTAGCTTGCACCAAGGCTTTTTGGACCCAACTGCAAACAAAAGTATTCTAGTTAGGGCTCCATAAAATATATAATCGTAACACATAAACCATAGTCATACTCTGTATGACATGTATATACTAGAATATCATTGCTTGTGGCTGTGTCGTGGGGAGGGTCGTTCCATTCCCGATAAAATGCGAGGGGTTTACCGGGCGCTATCTGGGTTCTGGTCGATCCTGTCATCAACTGTTTATTGGTGATAAAATTATTTATACTTAGATTTCTTTTTTCAAAATATTTGTATATGATTCGTTGAATCTCAATGGTAACATAACAGCTTTATTTATTTACAGTGTAGAGGCACATACTATACTCATAAATATATCAGTTAGTTACTCAAGTAGTCTTGCGTAGATTACAACAAAAATATAATACATTGTTAAAGCTGTAACTTATTATTTGAGTCATAATGAGTGTCTTACGGCCGTTCCCAATATTCAGTCTATCTCTTACTTGAGATAAAAATCGTAACTATCGTTGACTTTTCTGTCCCAATAAACTTATCGACGGTAACTCACCTTATCCGTACACGCTGTCTGTCAATGGGACGACGCATAGCTTACCAGCGATAGAAGTTTGTATGGAAATTGCAATTCACGCGACCCCATATAAGGCGATTAGAATGTCTTATCGGGTATATTGGGACAGCTTCAGATTATTGACAGCTAATTACTGACAGTAGAAGGTAGTGATTTATCTCTATCTGTAGATAGTATATTGGGAACGGCCGTTAGCACTCCATATCAGTTAAAGTCAAACTTTAGAAGTGAAACTACGTCCCAAAAGAAGCGATTACACTTGGACCATTCTGAATATAATATCTACAGGCTGTAATCACACAGTCCTCAAATTGTTGTAAAAAATCAGTTATAACTATACGCCTTTTATATTATGTAAAGTATTTTATTTAACCAGACAAAGTGGTTCAAAATACTCGACTTCTTCGGACGCGTATCGAGGCGAGACAGCCAGGTCATAGATCACCTTATAGTCCAGGGTACGGTCACCTATGCGATGGAAAGACCAAATCAAATCTGCCGTGGGCGGTCAGGTGCATGAGTGAACTCGAATGACCTCTAAAAAGAGGTGGCGACCAATTGTGAGTAGAATTAGAAAATAATACTACAAAGATATTACAGAACCTCACGGACGAGTAAAAAAATAAGTACTCCGTGTCACCTTACATAACAGTGAGGCACCAAAACAAATCCGTAAACGTGTAAATATATAGCCCCCACACATACACTAATACAAGCCGATCGGCCGCCATCAGATTTGCCATCGTCTGTGACAGATCAGTTTGCGTAGCAATAAAATATTTTAAAAATGCCGTCGTGCGTTGTGAAAAACTATAAAAACAATGATATTAAAGTATTTGTGGATATATGATTATTTAAGTGGGAAAAAATTGTGTAACTGGTATTTCCCGTAACCGCACTTAGACTAACGTAAAGGTGCTTCACTTGCTAATATCACGGCGCGGAGTCCTTCTTTTTTTACTAGTCCGTGCAGTACTTGTTACTAAATTTTAATCGTCAGTACCTAAAAATACAAAACCACAATGATATTTAAGAATCCATGAAGTAGGTTTAGACTTTAGACCTATAGATAACCTTTTGCACTTGTATATGATAATAATAATACTCAAATGGAACATCTATATTGTCTTCTATTAAATTACGTGATAAGTATTATATTATTTATGCATACAAAACTTAAGTCATTTTAAATATATTTTTTACATTTACCAATATCCGAACACCTCTGTAATCCGCACGTCCTACTCACTAAAAACATGCCTTGAGTGGGCTGACCAAGTGAAAATTGTTATTCCGCTTGAGACAAAGCTTTTTATTTATCATTAAAGATATCTCCCGATATCCAAAGTTGCCCTTAAGCCAAATGCGTTCATGGATACGCTCTCACCAACAACCTACACAACACCCGATTGATAAATGTCTCAGGCTGTAGACAGTCGAAAGAAGCGATTCCTGCACTATAGCCCAACCTGACAGCTGCAGAAACCAGCAATGAGCAAATTCGCCTCTCATTCACTGATTTTATATTCTCATGTAAGTGGCGACTGTCTTAATGAGAAATACAGTTCTTTAAATCGAATCATGATGGGCATCCTAATGGGTCACACCATCACTAAACAAGAACTTTTTAAAAATCGGCGTGACGGACGGTCCTAAGTGCAGGTCCTAATGCAGGGGTGGCCAACCTTAGTGAATACAAGGTCGCTCAAGAAGTCTGTGAATGCCCCAGGAGTTCTGAACTTCTGGAAGGACCTGGGCTGGTTGGAATGTCTGGCAAACACTGTGCGCAAAATGGACCCAACTCAGGGGTTTTATTGCGGAAACAAGAGACCCATTACCAATACCTCCTGATAAACTAAAATATTGGATTTCTATAAAAAAAAATTCTGAATGTTATGTTTATAGATAAATATGCATTTAAAATTTCACAATTCTATCCTGTATATTGCTATATTCCCAACACTCCAGGAAAATGGAATGGGAGGTTAATAGCTACAGAAATAAAATCTTGTAATTTGTTTTAAATATCTTAGTGGGAAAGAATGTGTTCAATTGGATGTTTCTAGAATTATGGTTTTAAAAATTATTATTTTTTTGTTTGTATGTATGGTCTGTTACCTGTAATAAGCAGCATAGTTCAGAAGTTTCCTAGCATAATCACAGCTTTGACGCTGCAATGCTCCGCAGTGTGGCAAGCCATAGACACCCTGGTGTTGCCCTCCCATGGATATCAGGTTTTTCACCGCACCAATTTTATGACCACATCTCTGTATCAATGCTCTCCTGGTGAAACACAAATAGAGAATATTTATTTTATCATCATCATCATCTGCCGGAAGACGTCCACTGCTGGGCAAAGGCCTCCACCCAAAGATTTCCAAGACGATCGGTCCTGTGTTGCCTATTCCTGCTATTTTGACCAGATCGTCGGTCCATCTTGTGGGGGGTAGGCCCCCAACACTGTGTCCTCCATTACGCATATTTATATTCTTCTTTCCATAGATTTATTTACCCTTAGATAATTTATACGTCTAGGAGACTCAAAAGCTGTGAACGCGTAGAAAAAAATTGTGGCAAACCGTTAGCCTTTATTTTCAGCAACACATACACATTAAATCTAAGTGACTGGCTTATCGAGAATGTAAGACGTATCAGGTACCTCTCACGCACACTAAAGTTGTCATGTGTTGCTAAACAGGAAGTGGAACTTACTAAGGTTACTTATAAATTATATAAATTATTTAAGTATTCACAATATGGAGTGACAAAACATAACATATTGCAACAACACTTGGTAAACAACTACATCAGTTGTACCTTTACTAGTTCCTTAGCTTTGACATGGTGAGAAGAACTGATAAGAAACTCCTAGCCCATCTCTTAAATCAAATAATATCAAAACAGCATAGGCTACTCATTATGAAAATACAATTTTTTTCTGTCTCAGTTTTATATCAGTAAATCCTAGAATATACTCTCTGGTATTTTATTGTAAAATTAAATACCCGAATATACAAAGGAGCCCTTAACTCCAGCTAATCTCTAATCTATTTATTTATTTATTTGTTTACTAAGTACAACCACATTACACATATTGTCCTTACAAACTAGTTTTATACATACAGGGTAATGTGTCTGATATGTGGAACAATTATGGTGTACATAGCTTTGCAAAAACACTTAAAAAATACTATTAATAAATGATTTTAAATTTTACAGTTGCTTATAACAATAACATTAACTAAATTCTTAAATGCTTCCAAATCTTTAGTTTAAAACTATCTAAAGACTCATGAAATCTGTAATTATTCAACTGATTCTAGCTAAATTGATTTATTAATTCTTGTGTGGAAAGGACTGTTGGAATTATGTATACTTTATTTTGGTTCCAGATTCAAGCCAGTTCATCCTTCAGTTCAGTATATTTGTTGATTTATTCAGAAATTGTTATTTGTAATGAGTATTTGGAACAGCAATGTATGAGAGTGATATTGAAAGAAGAGTGAATGCAGGAAACATGGTGAATGGAGCTTTGCACTCCTTTATGAACAGTCAGAAGGTGTCTAATAAGGCCCGCTTGGCAGTGCATGAGGGGGTGTTGGTTCCAACACTCATGTACGGAAGTTATAGTTGGGTATGGCAGAAGAAACATGAAAGCAGAATAAATGCAGTTGAGATGAGAGTGTCGAGAAGTATGATAGGAGTTAAACTGAGTGACAGGATAAGAAATAGTGAGATAAGGAAACATTGTGGTCTGAAAGAAGATGTTGTGACAAAAATTGAGAAAGGTATGCTGAGATGGTTTGGACATGTCGAAAGAATGAATGAAGAATGATTGATGAAGAAAGTGTATAAGGCCAGTGTGAATGAAAGTGTTGGAAGAGGTAGACCTAGGCGGATGTTTCAAGATCAAATCAGGGACGTCTTGAAAAAAGGCCAGGTCAAGAGTACCCTAAACCAGAGAGCATGTATGAAAGGAATAATGAAAGTGGAGAAAGCGAAAGAAGTATGTAAGGATTGTAGCAAGTGGAAAGAAGTGGTCTCTGCCTACCCCTACGGGAAAGAGGCGTGATTTTATGTATGTATGTATGGAACAGCAATGTCTATCAATTATTATAATTATTGTTACTATTAAATACCTGTGATCTTGCGGGGTTAGTTGGTGATGATGATACCTTATATTTAGATGAATATGGTGAAACATTCTAATTTATATTTCTATATCACAAATAAACATATCCAATGATATTTATTTATATCATATTAATACTAGCTGACCCAGCAAACGTTGTAATGCCGATATTGAAATCGCGATACAAATGAAACTGTTGATTGTAGATGGGTGAAAATTTGAAGTTGTATGTATTTTTTAATGCTGACTCATAATCATACAAATTTAAAAAAAATGTCAACAAAAAAATTGCCGTGGACCACCCTTACTATTTAGGGGGAAGAATAAATGATGATGAAAAATAGATGTTGTCCGATTCTCAGACCTACCCAATATGCACTCAAAATTTCATGAGAATCGGTCAGGCCGTTTCGATGGAGTTTAACTACAAACACCCCAACATGAGAATTTTATATATTAGATAGAACTAAAAAATTACAGAGGTGTGGAATTAAGACGATGTTCAGACAGTTTTAAAATAGGAAATGTTGAAATTATTATTAATGAGAAGAACAGGACTATTGATTGAACCCAAAATTTTGAGCGACATTGCACTGTGCTGATCAATTTGCCACATAAGATGTTAAGTGTCCTTAGCCCAGAATTTCACTAGCTATGGAACCCTTCTAACCAAAACACTTGCTTGCACATTACTGTTCCACAGCAGAAAAAAGGTGCCACTGTGATATCCACCTTGCTGGTGCCACTGGTAAAATAATCCCACAGGTAATTTGTGTGTTTGTCAAACTTACAGTTAAATAATATAAACTAATAGGTTTATATTATTTTTAATTTCAATTATTTTCAAAATATTGCTATTTATACTCACAAAAATTGACTTCCTTGTGAAAATCCGATAGCATTAAACCCATCTTTTAACCTCGGATCATTACTTATAACATCGCAAGCATATTCAATTTGCTTATTTGGAGACATAAAAAAGCTATTTTCCATTTCTTCCATAGTAGATTCACCAATTTTGAGTGAATTCACATAAACACCGGGGATCTTCATTCTAAGATACTCCGTTAAGTGACCAAGGCTATATGGAAAGCAGCATGTGTCTCCTGTAACAATATTGATAAACCTTTGTACATGAAATAAATACTTTATATTTTGTTAAATATTTCTATATATGCTGAATATACTTGGATTACTAATACTTTTATTTTATCTTTAAGTTTAATCATCCTTTTTTGTGATAGATTAGTTTTTTAACTAAATCACTCACTGAATAGTTATGGTTTTAATTTTTAAGTACTTTCTATTGAACAATTAAATAAGTTCATATTTATTTAATTTAACTATAATTTACTTAAACTTTAATTTTTTTATAAAATTTTAAACTTTAAGTTTTTCATTTATTTTAGATTCTAGTTAATTGAATATACCAAAAATAAATATGATAATGATTTTTAACATACCCATTCCATGCCATAAGACTATCGGTGTAGGTTTCGCTGGCTCTGAGTAACAAATATTTACAAATAACAACATTACTATCAAAAGTTTCATCATTTTTCTTCTGCTTCTTTTTGCTAATAAATTTCTCCAATTATATTAAGAGTTTATTCTATATTCAATGTTTCGTTTGCCTTTTTCGCACGTACATCTAAATCGATACCAAGTTGGTTACCGACTGAACCGATAATGGAAAATGAAATATGAGAGCAAAGTACAAAACAACAAACAACAAGTAAACAACACAATAAATAAATTGTACACTGGATAAATGGTCAACACTCAGCAGCCTAGAGTAAATAATATGAGGTTCCACCTTGGTAGTTGGTCAGCAGTAAGTAATAAGTTGAAACTTTAAAGGTGGTGAAAGGCGGTTTGATTTATTAATTACCAATAAACAAATAAATAATTAAATTAATTGTATTGATTTTTATACGGTGTGAGCAGCAAACATTAAGAAAGATCAGTGTGTACCTACTTAAGTCTATGTTCTGTGAATAATTAAATAGTTTATTATTTAATTCAATCCAATCAGTTATTTCCTATTTCCGACTTCCGACTCCGAGTCATGCTATGGTAATTGGTAGGTAACATTCAAACATTCATTTTTTTCTCTGAAACTAACGCCATCTGTATGCCGATATTGAAACGGAGTTTGAAACTTTGACAGTTCTTATAAGATTTAAAAACATCATTGTAATAGGTATACCTAGCAAACGGCGTCTGCTTGAGAACACCTACTGCTTACTTGTGCTTGATGGCGCTAACGGATAAGAAAATATAAAGTGACGAGTTGCCTATCTATGTCTGTACCTATATATTACTCTTATCTATGCTCCGAGTCACAACTCGCAAACGCAAATTATTCGCAAAACTTCCATGGGCACTTATTTACCAGACAGTGCCATCTTTGTTTTAATAGTGAAACTGATCGAATTAGCTAACTTATCAGAGGAGGGACAGTTAAAGCGTATCTGAGTTTCAGGATTTCAGAATAGATGGCATTATTTAGCTAACGATTTTCAATACATCAACGAATTTAGAAAACACGAATCCATCCCTCTATCATATTTTTTTATAAATCGTATAAGGTGGCCTCTCTTCTCTTGCCTCTGACTTTTTCTCTGTTTTTTGTGTTTTACTGTTTATTCTCATTTATTATTTTAAAACCTCTTCGTTAGTCACCATATCAGCCCAGCTTATTCTTTCTATTCGTCTCCAGCACCATATCTCAAAGGCTCTTTGATTTTGATTGCATATCTCTCAAGTCAGTGCCAAGGTTTTGCTTTCATACAAAGCTATCTTGAATTATCTCGAACAACTAATATGGATCATAAATTAAATGGGCAAAGATAATGATAAAGATACATAAAATTTACTTATTTTATATTTATATCAAATTTGAAAGGTTCTTGTGGCGATGAAGTGGGACGGGTCGTTCCCATCCCTAAAATATGGTCGAGGGAGACGATGGCAGGCCCATACATCATGCTCGTGAACAGGTGCTACTTGCGGTGGCGGGATGATCCTTTAAACAGAAAGACTGCTTCAAGTTTTAAAAATTAAAGTTATTATATTTTTACCGCTTATAAAATGTTCGCAAAATACCTTTATTTATTTACGATGTGTGTGGATTTATGTGTATCTACTGTACTCAATAGCTCCTGTGTTTTTACTTTTTTTGACTAACTCGTGTAAGGCATTTAGTATTTCTGTTACATTACATGAAATAATATATTGTAGGTGATTGAAATTATTCGTAAAACCACAGACTAGGGATGGATACTTATGAATCTGTAGATGTTGACGGGATGCTTTTGCTCGCACAAAGATAATAGTTTATACGTCTAGATAACAACACACCGAGTTTATTATTTTAGTGTGCGTGACAAGCTACGTCTTACACTCGCGATGCGTATGTCACTTTGTCTTAGTGTGCGTGCATGTCTGAAAAAGAGGTTAAGTTCGCCGCTATTTGTTTCGACGTATCTACAGCTGTCACAGTCTATCTAGATATATAAATTATCTAAGGTTAACTATATTTGACCATCAGCTTTTTGGTTTCAGCCGGGTGTGTTCCAGGTTTTGTTCGCCCTTATTTTATAATTAATTATTTTCAAGTAGATGAGTAAATGTCATTTTTTTAATGTCATTGTTCTCTATTTGGTAAGTAGGTAGTGTTCATTTTGAAATTTAATAAGTCAATGATTTTTATATAAAAAGGTATTAAAAGGCACAGAAGTTTTGCTACGGAAAAAAATATCGATCAAGGACATCCCTACAGGCGTCCCGCGCTAAACCTGCGTGAATCAACGCTAGTAGGGAAGATGTTCCACTTAATCCGGACCGCGCGCTCTAATAGCCTAATTATATAATATATTTTTTTTTATGAAAATAAGGTACGAGACGAATAGGACGTTCAGCTGATGGTTATTGATACACCCAGCCCATAACAATGCAGTGCCGCTCCGGATTCTTGAAAAACCCAAAAATTCTGAGCGGCACTACAATTTCGCTCGTCTCTTTGAGACATAAGTTGTTTTCCCAGTAACTTCACTAGCTACGGCGCCCTTCAGACCTAAACACAGTAATGTTTAGACATTACTGTTTCACGGGCAGAAATAGGTGCCGCGGCCGTTGTGGTACCTAAATCTAGCCGGCATCCTGTGCAAAGGAGCCTCCCACTGGTAATGTTCCGGTACTGGTATTCGATTGTATGTCACATAGTCCATCCCACAAAATTATTATTATTACCATCCGGACCGTACCGAGTACGACGCCGGACCGTCCGATGGTGCGGACGTACCAGGCCTGACCATGTGTTTAGGTTATCAGTATTTTTCAAGGGTGATAAAACAGACAATTAAATGATTCATATAACATTATTTATTTATTATTCAGACAATATCCTATTAATATGACTAAAACAATCACAGTCTTCCTTATTTGTAGGTATCTACTACCTACCTATTTTAGTTCATAATGAAAATAGGAAATATAATCGCTTATACCTTTTACACCATGTTATGAAAAAACGTGGCTGTCTTTTGATCAGTAGGATACTATTAATAATTTTTTAATTATTACATATTATATTTTCAATATAATGTAGGTACCTAATCTATAAAAATTAGTTTACATGCAATCTTGACTTACCAACATAAATTTATTTCGTGTTACTATAAAAAAAAAATTGTTAACAAATTAGAATTATTTTATTCTTTCGAAGTAAGTCATTTGAATACACTTGGTAATATTAATAAATTTTCTGTGAAAAAAATTGCATTTATTTGAGCTAAATTTACAATTCTGTGAATAGTTTTGACATGAAATCATTATAAAAATATATTATTATAATAAATGTTATTAATTTACATTTTGGTACAAGGTTAAGTATAGGAATTACCTAACTTAGGAATTTATCCGGATTTTGTACATGTAATTAGCCACACACTCGCACAGGAATACAATTCTGTAAGATCTGCTATACAAAAGTTGTGTAAATAATTGTGCATAGTTTAAAATATTATATCATAATAGTTTAGATAATTTATACGTCTAGAATCAGTGGTTCCTAACCAGTGGTCCGCAAGAGTCATGGTCTGGTGTGGTCCGTGGACCGAGAACCAATTTCAAAATTGATGCGATAATTGGTTGGAGAGGAATTATTGATTTCACGAGAACTGGAAGCAACTTCAGAAGGTATCTCATGAACATGATATCGGGATGGCCAGCAATGTTGGGATCACGCTTCGGTCTAGCGATGCTAGTAAAACAGAAGAGTCCTAAGGCAACAACGCGTTGTATCATACATCGTCAGGCGTTAACTTCGAGGACTCTTCCTGGATGCTTTAAGAAAATGCAATCCAATTTTTAAATTCTACTTTTTGATTAAAGTTTATGTTTGGACTGATTCAGTTTATTTTTCTATTACATCGTGGTTCCGGCTAACAATAAAGAAATCAAAGTGGTCCCTGGTCAAAAAAAGGTCTAGATAGAGCCTCTTGCTGCTAGACAACCGATGAAAAAAGGCCAGGTTTATTACTTCAGTAAGTTTATTACTAAAGTAATAAATTAGTAGTAATAATTACTATAGTAATAAACTATTTAATAAATTGTTTAGTTATTACTTTAGTAGTACTTATACTCGCGATTTGTATGTCACTATGTGTTGTGCGTGCATTGCTTAAAATAGAGGTTAACAGTCAACCTCGATTATTGTCAACGTTTACAGCTGTGACAGTCTATCTAGACGTATAAATGATATAAGCATACTAACTTACGAGCGGTGCACTTTGCTTCACGTAAAACAAAATTTCATATCTAAAATTACAATATTTTTTTGTTGCAGACGTTCACTCTAACAATATACATACTTTTCGTTTTTCCGTGTTCTTGTCGATACCTATTCACAGCAGAACTGTCACACTATGCTTCAGAAATTATCTCAGAATTATTTATACACATATATTATGGATTGGTCTCCGCTGTGCTCCAACTAGATATCGCATTACCTAAGAACAATAGCTTCTTTATGACGGCAACTAGATGCTTGTGTGCGTGGGGCATCTTGACACTCAATGGCGTCTTTCAAATTTTTTAACATACGCTTCGTGTTATTTTACATTGAAATTAATAAAATATAAAATACTTACTGATGATATGTGATCCCAGTGTCTTTCTTATTACTTGTAGTATTTTTTTTACAAAGTTTTACTAGGCAACCCGGCATTTCAGTTTAAATTATCAGCAAAGTTTAACAGAACATGTGAGCCAGCTCGAGACTAGCTCGAGTACGCCTTGGGCGTAGTATTAGTTGCCACACTTTGCGACTACGCCTGCGGTATCTAGTTGGAACGCAGCGGAGACTAATCCTTAATCTAAGTTCATACAGAAATAAAAATTTAAATTAAAACATATTAAGTGTTACGAACCAAAATAAAAACTATCCTATCTCAAGGTGGTATCAAACTACACAGTTCGCAGTGTGCAAAATTTGATTAAAATTCATTCATTCATCGATTCAGTGGCTTAGGAGTTCATCGCTGACAAACAACGTGACATGAATGTTATATTTACAAAGATATCTCAAGTTTCTTCTTATATCACTTGATAAATTTTGTACTTTTAGACTCTTGGAGGTAAGCAATTTACCTGATGGCTTTGCTAATGTTTACGTTACTATATGGGCATATTACTAATATACTACGTAAACTGAATAATGTAAAATTTCAAATTACTTAGATAAATAAGTCTCACCTCAATACCAGGATAGATACTCATTGTGCTAAAACAGTTTAAAAGCAGTTTTCTTAAAATAGCGTGAAAATACTTTCTAGACTGTGACAGCTGTAAACACGTTAATAGCGTCTAACTTTTAGCCTCTTTTTTTCAGCATGCTCGCACAAAGTGAGATAAAGAGGATGTAAATACTAAGTTATAAGAGTCGGGTATGCCTAAGTAAAAATTAAAATTTAGTTTAGTATGAAACGTGCAGTGATTTGACATAAATTTGAAATAGTAATTACGACAAAACAAAAAAAGTTACAATATGGCGACAAAGTATAATCCGGCAAGTTTGAAAGCGACGAGTTGCATAAAACGTAGTGGATATCGGATCTATATTTTTTACAAGACTAAAGCCGTCATTTATCAATCATTCAATAACTGCACGTTTCATACAATCGAATGAATCGCTTTTTTCTTAGTTTCGTTAGGCTTGCTACTGACGTATCGCGAGAGTAAGACGTAGCTGTCATGCACACTAAAGTAATAAACCTGTCCTGTTATTACATAGACCAAGTATAGTAACTAGACATCGGTTTGGCTTGGCCAACATGAGACAGATAATATCTTATGTATATAGATACATAATTATTATGAGACAGATAATATCTTATATATATAGATTAATAATTAGCTGTAAGGAATCATAAATAAATAAATAAATAATATAACACAAGTGTTCTTTCACTATCACTTTTACATCGTAAAACACAACATCGCACCATATTTCCTTCGATACATTCGATTCGAACAATAATAGCATATTTTTATAGACGCAAATAAAAGTAAACAAAATATCTGTGCAGCGCTGTCAAGTTTGTTTAGCACACCGGGTGTGCTGACCTTGAAAAAACCGGCACGCATGGCGAAACAAAAAATCTAATCACTCTATCTCATTTCTTTACATAAGACTCGCATAAGTTTTTCCTTTTCTCGTGAGAGTGAGACGGAAGCTATCAATTAGTCTAGTTACTATACTTGGTCTGTGTTGTTATATGTTGGCTAACAGCAAGATCCTCTATCTAAACGTATAAATTATCTAAGAAAACCACATCAGAGCAATATCTTTATTGTCTATCAATATATTTTTGTCAAAACAAAACGTTGGAATAATTTGGTAAAACAAAGCTGTTAAATAGTCACTTGTCTTATTAATAATCAAAGGTTACGGTACATATAAAAATATTAAAGTTCCGTTTCAGCGGGGAGTGAAATGAATGACAATAAACCATTTATTTAGGGTATGTTCCGATATGCACTGCGACCACTGTACAGTGTGACGTCAATTTAGCATACTGTAAGCCGTTCCTTTATAGCCAGTTATACAGGTTACTATTTAAAACGGAACGCAATCCCGTATGCTGTCAGCCGCATTTTTTGACGCAGCATTCAAATGAGTGTATTAAAGTTTTCATTCAAAAACTGTTGTTGGAGTACTGTCAAACTAAAAATATTAGGCGTAAAAGTTAGGCACTCGAGTGGTTTTGACTGATCACGTGATCAAAGTACTGCGAGTACCTTACCTCGAAAACGCCAGTACTCACAGTAGAATATGGCGGCGATTTATGACGTCATATATATCCCTAGGGTACTGCGGCAGTATACTTCACATCCACACCACACCACATCCACTGTGCAGTGCTCGTAGTGTATATCGGAATATACCCATAGTTATGCACTACGCGATAATGGCTGATTGATATTTCAAAACGAGCAGTCCCAACTCCCGTACATTCACTTACACAGGCATTTCGGTAATCAGTTAGACCTTATACCTATTCACAACAGATCACAAACTTGTCTTAAAGTTCCATTAATAATAATTATAATTCATATCAAGTAACAATGACACAGCCCTAAGCGACATGTTAGTTAGGTAACTACTCTTTGTGAAATCACTTGCTTAGAACTGTCAGTCAACCATAGAGTATAATATCACGAACACAAAACGTCATAATTGTTTCATAAAATTCTCATAGAGTCGGCATGCTTAATAATGTTGTACTCTATCCTTTTCTTCTGAACTTCACTGTCGCTTGAAGAGGAATCGTCAAAATTATGTTTATTAAACATGATTCTTCTAGTAATCGAATCCGAATCGTACGTATAATATTGCTTAGATCTGAATGGCAGTCTGTATGGCGTACTGTTTTGTACGTCCGACATTGACCGAATGTGTCTTCTAAGTTTATAATCTTTGGTTAGCGGTGAGAAGATGAAGGTGTCTTGAGCTTGTTTATCTTCAACAGATCTGCAACAAAAATAATACCAAGTTATTTGATTGGCTGAATACGCATACTGTGCAATGCCAAAGAAAAAAAAAATGTAAAAATACTAGCGAGTTTCTGCAATGTGCCAATGATTTAAATGAAGTCGAAAATAATTGTTATGAAATAAAGGACTTAATTCTGGGATCCATGATTTTGTGCTTAAAAAAATGCGTTTATTATAGGTTTGTTGAAAGGTAATATAGATAGACTACCAAGATAGTAAGCGATTGATAAGATAAGCTTATATCCGTTCAGTTTTGGTTTTAGGTGGTCGAGATCAAAATAAAAAACAAAAAAAGGTTCAAACATTTTCCATAGAGTTTAATTGAAAATAAGGTTTGTTTATTAGAACGTGCCAACAATGACAGGAGCCGCGCGAAAGACGAATAGCTCGTCACTGTAATTCATCGTCACATTATTGTAAATACAAAAGTTATAGATCTTTTTATTACCTACAAGTTTGCCATTTACTTTTTTCCATAGGACTTATAGTTTTGCCGGAAATCAAGATAAACCATTTATTACCCTTATAAACTCACCCCCTCCCACTTCCCGAACTCGGATCGACCGTAATTTATTTTTCCTTTCATTTTTATCATATTCCTCTCCTTTTCTAATGGGTTTCATCCCACTGTATTTTTTTTTCATTTAATACCATTTTTGAAGGCTTCGACCCTGGTTATATTAAAAAAATATAACAAAATGCATTTGGACGTAATCTCTGCACATCCTGAACCGATTTTGAAAATTCTGTTATTTATTTATTTATGTTTATCTTGTTATCAATAGAAAGCCACGGTATTTGTGAGTGTAATCGGATTTGCAAAGAATCGGAGAAAAAACGATCGAATAAAAACTTTTTTTTATGAACACCAACTAAAAATAATATGATTGTCTTGTTAATTTATATATATACATACACATATGCCAAATGCAAATATATGCATATATATATTTGCATTTGGCAGCGTTGGAACACCAAAGAACCCTGGTGAATGCGGTCGATGTTCCTAGTTGAGTTCATAACTATTAATTAACCGAGGCAGTTTTTGGACTTAGTTTAAAAAACTGAACGATATCAGAAACCTGAAATGGTCATGAGATGAGTGTGTGAGTAATAAATATGAAAAAATATTTGATATTTATTTACGGATTAGTAGGTACATAATATTGATATAAATGCGAAGTCGCTTGTAAGAGCTAGAAATCCCTATTAATAAAAAGTGAATGTAAGTTTGTTTGTTACGCTTTTACGCCGGAACTACTAAACCGATCTTGATGAAATTTGGGACAGCGATAGACTAGAGCTTGGAAAAGACCATAGTTCCCGGGGGAATGTGAAAAACTGAAATTCACGACGATGAGCTATAATTACTATACCAATAGTAGATTTAGTTTGCCATAGCAATCTTCCTCGAAATATGATTCATATAGTATGTGGGAAACGGGAGCGAAAACGGGAACCGGAACTGGAATAGGACATGAGATAATCTTCAATTACAAACTTGCTTATTATTTTTTAGAACCCTTTATCTGCGCGGACTAAGTCGCAGCCATCAGCTAGTAGTATATAATATGTATGTGTCGAGTGGCAGCATTAGTTTTAATTAATGACTTTGACATTGCAAATTATTGTTGCCCTCATCCCCTCTCCTCTTATAATGTGTCAACTTCTATTTTGAATGTTGAATATAGATACTTGCTGAGACTTTTCAGGAAGAGACACCATCTTGTCGTTTTTATACCACAGAACCTCAACCACGCACTAAGGCCTACCTAAGTAGAAAGTTTAGGCATCTACCCTCCTCTCTCCACGATAATTTGCCGTTGTATGTGTACACTATCCCAGATAAATGCTTGCTCAATTTATCATTCGATCTTACTTATTATCACACATCAAATAAAGAGCAGACAAATCAAATAAAACTTTAAAATTAGAACAATAAAATGAATATTTAATTATCGTCATAACTCCACACCCAGAGGTATTTTCCATTGCGTCATAATTTCTTATAATATTTGCTCAGTAAGGAAATAGGAATCATACTGTAGAGTGAGTGAAAATATTATAATCTTAGATAATTTATACGTCTAGATATTATAATGTGACAGAAGCTGTCGCGTCGAAAAAAATAGCGGCGAACTGTTAGTCTTTTGCCTTCTGCAAGAAATTGTGGAAGTTACTTGTGAGTGGATACTTTACCCAGCCGGAAGATGTTCACTGCAGGACAAAGGCCTCCCCCAAAGATTTCCAGATTTTTTAAGCGGCAAATCGCCCGTGCGAAGTCTAAGCACGTCGTCAAAATCGGCGAGCAGCTTTCCAGTTACCCGACCGGACCACGCAAGTTCTGGTCGTTGTCGAAAGCTGCTCTTGGTAACTTCAAGCAGCCGTCTATGCCGCTGTTGCACATGAGGAATGACACCCTGGCCTATGGGCAAAAGAGAAAACCGAGCTGCTGTGCGCTCTTTTCGCCTCCAACTCTACTCTTGACGACAACGGAAAAACACCGCCGACCATCCCGAGGTGTCAGAGCTCTATGCCTGAAGTACAGTGTAGACAGAAAACTGTTAGGCGAGCTCTGTTTTCGTTGGACGTCAGGAAGTCGAGCGGGCCGGATGGCATTTCTCCAATCGTGCTTAGAACGTGTGCCCCTGAGTTGACGCCGATGCTAACGCGTTTATTCCGGCACTCTTATTCCAAAGGCGTAGTCCCTGACTCATGGAAGTCAGCCCTTGTCCATCCGATCCAAAAAAAGGAGACAGTTCGGATCCGGCGAACTACAGGCCTATTGCTATCACCTCCCTGCTCTCCAAAATCATGGAGAGCATAATTAGCCGCCAGCTTTTAGTATACATAGAGGGTCACCAGTTGATCAACGACCGACAGTACGGCTTTCGCCATGGACGGTCGGCAGGTTATCTTCTGGTATACCTAACACATAGATGGGCGGCGGCTATTGAAAGCAAGGGGGAAGGCCTGGCAATTAGCCTGGATATAGCGAAGGCCTTTGATCGTGTATGGCACAAAGCGCTCCCCTCAAAACTTCTATCATTTGGGCTTCCCGAGAGCTTGTGCAAGTGGACCTCCAGCTTCCTCACTGGGCGTAGCATACAGATCGTTGTCAACGGATATTGCTCGAACCCGAAGCCCGTGAATGCTGAAGTGCCCCAAGGCTGTGTGCTATCTCCTACGCTGTTTCTTCTGCATATCAATGATATGTTGGACACCTCCAACATACATTGCTATGCAGACGACAGCACTGGTGATGCCGTATACACGGGCCATGCAGGTCTCTCTCGGGAAATCGTCGACCAGTGCTGGAAGAAACTTGTGTCTTCTATCGAGTCCTCTCTCGAGAAGGTCGCGGAATGGGGTAAATTGGACCTTGGCCAATTTAACTCCCAGAAGACTCAAGTTTGCGCGTTTACCACTAAAAAAACCCCATTTGTCGTATCACCGCTCTTCGAGAACACTTCTCTTAAAGCCGCGCCTAGTATCGGAATACTCTCTAGGTCTCGAAATCTCGAGTGATTGCCAATTCCGTGGCCATCTGGAGGGCAAAGCCAAATTGACTTCGAAGAAGCTGGGCGTCATCAATAGAGCACGGTAATACTTCTAGCCGGCCCACATTCTAGCGCTCTACAAAGCGCAGGTCCGGCCACACATGGAGTATTGCTGTCATCTCTGGTCTGGCGCACCCCAGTATCTGCTCGATCCATTTGACCGCGTGCAACGTAGAGCAGCTCGAATTGTCGGGGACTCAGTGCTCTGTGAACGGCTGGATCTCCTGACGTTGCGTAGAGACGTCGCTTCATTGTGTGTCTTCTACCGCATTTATCACGGGGAGTGTTCCGAAGAGCTGTTTAACCTGATTCCTGCCGCCGAATTCCACCTTCGCACGACACACCACAAGTTAGGATATCATCCCCACCATCTGGATGTGTGGCGGTCCTCCACAGTGCGGTTTTCAAGAAGCTTTCTTTCTCGTACTACAAAGCTGTAGAATGAGCTTCCTTGTGCGGTGTTTCCGGGACGATACGACATGGGTACCTTCAAAAAAAGCGCGTACACCTTCCTTAAAGGCCGGCAACGCTCTTGTGATTCCTCTGGTATTGCAAGAGAATGTGGGCGGCGGTGATCACTTAACACCAGGTGATCCGTACGCTCGTTTGTCTTCCTATTCCATAAAAAAAAAATGTTGACCAGATCGACGCTCCATCTTGTGCCTACCAACATTGCCGGTACGTGGTCGCCATTGAAGCACTTTACTCGCAGGGAAACTTCTGAAGATAGCCCTTTCTATTGCTCTCTGAGTGTCTGATGAGCTTTTTCATAAGCAACACTGCACAGCTACATTATCTCAGGACTTCACTGAAACAACCCCTCGTAAAGACTCCTACCGTACCCCTTTCAACCCCTCGTGCTCGTCCTGTAACGTCATCACCGTTACATGTCGTAATATTTTCCTGCTATCATTACTTTGTTTTTGTTGTTAATACTTCTTCTTTCAAAAAAATCGTAGCACTAACTGTTTCAGTAAGGCATTCGAGACCATTAGATATAATATTTTATATGAGAAGCTAAATCAAAATGGTATACAGGGCCCGCTTTTAAAGTGGTTTCAGCACTATCATACCAACAGATATACATCGGTCAAAATAGGTGACGTAGTTAGTGAAAAAATATTAACCGAAGAGGGCACAGCTCAAGGCTCAATCTAGGACCGACCGAGTACTTAATTTTTGTAAATGACATGTGCAATCTTTTCGAGGGAATATCTGTATACCAGTTTCCTGACGATTCTTGTTTAATAGCTGCACATAAAAAGTTCAGGTAAATTACAACAAATAATCAACGTAACTTCGATTCGTTAAGTAAATGGGCGCATGATGTTGTACATAAATGCATCAAAAATTAAAATGCTGCACATACATAGTTCACATAACAAGTCAACATTCCGTCCAATCATTGTTGCTCATGATCACCACTGTCTCCACCATTCGCGTACATATTGCCAGTGTGAGCCATTAGAGATAGTAGATAAGCATACGTATTTGGGACTTATTATAGATAATCCTTTCAACTGGAGGTCTCATATTGACAGTGTCTGCGCTAGGCTAAGATCAGTACTCGGCAAGTTGTATATTTTAAAATATAAGTTACCCTATAGAACTCTTAGGCTTATCTATATGGCATTAGCAGACTCGATAATTAATTATTGCTTGAGTAGTTACGGTCGTACTTATAACAGTTACATTGAGAACATTTACAAATTTCAACTTAAAATATTAAAAACTATAGTACCGCAACACATTAGAAAGAAATATAAAAATAACGAAATGGGTTTGTTTAAATTTTGCAGAATTGTAAATGTCTAAGATAAGATAAAATCTCTGTTATAATGGAAGAAATCTCAAACATTAAGCCTTTAATAAGACGGTCACGGCAACCACACCTCCGCAGTCTGTGCTACCTAAACACATACATATTACCTAAATTTAACAATGCATATGGTAGGCGGAAATGGGAGTATTTATTGCCAGACACACTAAATGGTTTGCCAGCAAACGTTTCAGAGGGTATTGAGAAAAAACCGGAAAAGGCAAAGTATATATTAAACAAAAATTTTTTTATGTAATTATGTGCATTATAATTATTATAAGAATTTATTAAAATAATGTAAGTAATTAAGAGCGATCTCGTCCCCACGGATAAACCTTTTACATGGTTTCTAGTGGGTCACTTTATATGTATTTTCTCTGTAATACTTTTTATTGTGAACAATAAAGAAAAAGAAAAAAAAAGAATATATATTAATATTAAGACGACCGAGCCTTGCTCGGATTTTTAATATCTTGTGCTAACTTCATAACAGCGTACTACACGGTCACCTCATGCCGTTGCCATGTGACAACGTGAGCAAACAGGAAGTTAAGAATGTACAAAACTTGAACAAAAACAAAACTAATAGGACATCTGGATTCAAACCAATGTCTTTCCAATGTCTGAGCTATCATAGTCTTGTATATAGTGGCGAAATTTTCCTTTGTATTTTAATGTTATTGTAGCTGTTTCTCATTAAAACACGGATAAAACTACATTGTTTAAAATTTAAACTAGATTTATCGCCCCGAAATCCTGTATGCTAAATTTTATGAAAATCTTTGTAGCCATTTCCGAGATTCAGATTATATAGATTTTTCATCATTATAACAATTATGATAACACATTTAGATCAATCAATAAGACAGAAAAAATAAATCGTACTTTATTTATTAATAATAATGTCCTAGTGATGCTTGTTATGCACACCGTAACAAAGCGACGATGTGACGTCATCGACGTCAGGTCCAGAGATAAATGGAATCGGTGTCCTTCCACCGCAACCCGCTCTCGTCTCACGACTCAAGCACATCTCACCTATAACTATGTATGTAGTAACAAACCTATCTTGAATGACACGGACTCCAAAAATTACAATTATCGTAGAATTAGATTAATTAATTAGATTGTATAAAAATACGCAATTATTTTTATACTTTTTAGTGCACATTATATCTATTGTTTTGGAATAGTGTTTTTGAAGGCGGTTGTTTTTTTTTTATTTTATGATTTTTAATGACTTTGAAGTACACTAACTAACAATTTGTCTAAATTTGTGTAAATATACTAAATTTTTCAATGCAGCAATGAACGTAAGTACGTAAGTTTGCATTTTGATTACAGACAGTGTTCCGTTACTTTGTCATGGATTCCGTTATCAGAACCTAACCAAACTCTGACCAAACTATTTTTGAAGTATATCCTTTCCAATAAAAAAAGAATCATCGAAATCGGTTGGCGCGATATTGAGTTATTCGTAAATTTATCATCCACTTTGCTATATGTATGTATAGCAAATTTAAGACTTTTATGGTTTTCTCATGGATTCCACTGTTAGATCGGGACCACTCGGGAAGCACCAGCTTTCAAATAAAAAAATAAATATCAAAATCGGTTCACCCAGTCGAAAATTTTGAGGTAACATACATAAAAAAAATACCGACGAATTGAGAACCTCCCCTTTTTTGAAGTCGGTTAATAAAATAACCGTAAGACGTACGTCTTTTAGCATTAAAAATCAATGACATACCGAGGTCACAAATAGACATAGGTAGCCAGCGCATTTAACGACATCAAGATATCTCCAGTTTAATTAACAATAAAGTAACACTGAATATAGTACCACCAATTTAAATTGTCATTAGATTGACTTTGATATAAGTTCACGGACCAAATTCTATTGTTATTGTCTACACTTCTCTAAACTTCTACCTTAGTAATTTGTACGTTTAGATCTCTTGCTGTTAGACAACGCAAAACAATAGGCCAGGTTTATAACTGTACTGTTCATGACAGCTACTTGTTTATTTATTTTATTTTATTAGTAAAACAAACAATATTACATGACATAAATAGGTTAAAAAAGTATACATGTACGTGATATATGATTTAGTGTGCGCGCCTATTTCTACCGTGAAGCAGTAATGTGTAAGCATTACTGTGTTTCGAACTGAAGGGCGCCGTGAGATGATGATACTTAACATAACATGTCTCAAGGTGACGGCAGTTGTAGTACCGCTCAGAATTTTTAGGGTTTTTCAAGAATCCTGAGCGGCACTGCATTATAATGGGCCGGGCGCATCAATTACCATTAGCTGAACGTCCTGATCGTCTCGTCCCTTATTTTCATAAAAAAAAGTGTGCGTACTTTTGTTTTTTGGGGCACGTGCTTAGGCACGAGAGGTACAAACTCCTACAACTCATCATGATGGGAAAAGTTGCTGGAAGAAGAGGCGTAGGTCGCAGAAAAAAGTCTTGGCTGCGCAACATCCGAGAGTGGACTGGCATCGCGAGTGCGGCAGAACTATTTCGCCTCGCGAAGGACAAACAATTGAAACTACAAAGCTGACCGCCAACCTTCGCTAGTCGGAAAGGCACGCGAAGAAGAAGAAGTACTTTTGTTGGAAATAGAAGTTAACGTCGAAAATAAGTCCATCTATTTAAGTCCATTTATTATAATTATCATAGAATTCTACCTAAAACTATTGTATATATATGTATTGGATATCATAATTTTTTATGTTTGACTTGACACAAACTTTAAAAAATTGTAGAAAATAAATTATTTTCTACTTTTTAGTTCCTTATATGAGATAACAAACATACAAAAAAAAACTAAAAGGAAACCTCCTACTTTGGAGGCAATTGAAAATATTTCAAAAGAACTATTAGAATACAATTTCGTGAATTCCGACAATTCTATTACAGTTTACAATGATTGTAATCAAGATCAAGATTCACAATGACGTGCCAAATTACGCTCGAATCCACTTTTAGCATTTTGGCGACGATAAAAATACTGCAACAGCTGAATTATTTCACAGCAATTGTACGGCCGTTTGATCTTACGTACCTAAAATCTACAAATATTTTCAGATGATTAGCTATTTGAGTACAAAATTAGCATAATCGTGCTAAAGTGCTAATAGTTTTGATATGTACATGATCTACTAGTTGATAACCTGCTTAACCCCAAACAACAAACAACAAATTGATTTCGTATAACTGTCTGACTGACAAAGTAGATAACTAAATATTATACAAGAAAGCCTGTCTGTCGGTGTTGGAAGGAGTGATTCATGAAGATTTATTAAAAATATGTATACTGTGAAATAAAGCTCCGTAAAATCGTCTCGTCCCAAATACCATGAAGACGAAGGTTTTCAACCAGTATGTGTTGCCAGTGATGACTTACGGTACGCAGACTTGGTCGCTAACTATGGGCCTGATGAGAAAGCTCATGGTCGTGCAGAGGGCAATGGAGAGGACTATTCTCAGAGTTTCCCTGCGAGATCGAATTAGAAATGAGGAGATCCGTAGGAGACTCAAAGTCACCGACATAACCCTCTGGGTAGGGCATATAGTTCGGCGGACAGATGGCCCTAGGGCAAGTAAAATCCTCGAATGACGACCTCGTATCGGAAGACGCAGTGTTGGTAGGCCCCCACAAGATGGACCGACGATCTGGTCAAGATCGCCAAAATACGTTTGATGAGGGCAGCCCAGGACTGATCGTCGTGGAAATCTTTGGGAGAGGCCTTTATCCAGCAGTGGACGTCTTCCGGCTGATGATAATGATGATGATGTATACTGTTGGAGATCTGTATAAATAAATACATTATTATACAAACGCTGGTACGTTTTAACGCAACTTTCATAAAAAATGTGATATGTGTCTTGTGCAGTGTATCTACAATAGGTTTAAATGGAGCAGAAAATACAAATTTTAAGAAACAAATTCAGTACGACCCTCCAAATATCTGCTTTTTTGAATAAATTTTACCTGAAAAATTACCGTTCATAATCCTAATATATCCAGAGAACTAAACTAATGAACGGATTTCAATGGGGATTAATTCATGGATTGCAGTTTAGTCCAACTTGAGAGGTGGATAGTTTTTATTTCGATTTGGGACCCATTTATAGTATATAAATATATACGACAATCTGTATAGCTGAGTGGTTAGCGATCCTACCTACTAAGCTAGAGGTCCCGGGTTCGAATCCCGGTAGGTGCAAGCATTTATATGATGAATAAGGATGTTTGTTTCCGAGTCATGGATGTTTAAATGTATTTATGTATGTTTATAGGAATTTATGTATGTTTAAATAAGTATATTGCATTAAATATATCATTGTCTTGTAACCCATAACATATATGTTTAACTTGGGGCAAGATAATTTGTGTGAAAAGTGTGTCAATATTATTATTATTTATTATTTCCAACTAGCTGATGCCCTCGACTTCGTCCTAGTAGATAAAGGGTTTTAGCAAGTTTGGAATTGAAGACTTATTCGATTTCATTCCCAACATATTATATGAATCTTATTTCGATGAAGATTGCTATGGCAAACTAAACCTACTATTAGTATAGTTATAGATCATCGACGTGAATTTCAGTTTTTCACAAATCCCTTGGGAGCCATGGATTGTTTCGGGATAAAATCTAGGCTATGTCCTTTCCTAAGCTCTAGTCTATCGCTGTGCCAAATCTAATCAAAATCGGTTCAGTAGCTCCTGTGTAAAAGCGTAATAAACAAACTTACATTCACATTTATAATATTAGAAGGGATATTTGTTTTTTATGGCAAATATTTCCTATGATATAATTTTTGGACGTACGGTTTGTTGTGAAACAATTTCATTATAACAACAGGGAGCATATTATACTAAATAATTCTTGATGTTATGAAATATTATTGACAAAGATTATAAACATTTATTTTACAAATTTGTAAGTATTACACAAATACACGTATTTCTTGGAAGAATATGTTTTATGTACTTTATTTACACTATTTTTTGTTCAATGTAATTGCTTTCTCTTGTTTGTCGTCAACAGGCGGTATGCGTTGGATCAAACAACATGCTTTTCGACAATATTCACTTTGACAATAAACAGCGGGAAGAGCTATTATCACATCTTATGGACAGGGCAGAGCGTATCACTTACCATCAGATGAACATCCTGTCACTTTTTCGAAGGTCGCTATAGAGATATTATACACTAATAAAATTTGAAATAAAAGTTTTATGAACGATGCGGGACTCTAACACATGACTTCTCCCTCGACTTTAAAAAACATAACAAATTGTTTAGATTTGTAAGAGCGACATCTCAAGTCAATTTCCTCATATGCAAATACTGGGGTAGAGCAGGTTATCAACTGAAAAGTAGATCCTGTAGGTGATGCCACAACCTGAGAGTTGAACATGGCATGCAAGATTTTATGACGATACGTCACTCGAACGGTTAGCTCCGTTGGAAGAGCACTCGCACGGAACGCGATAGGTCGTGGGTTAGAGTCCCGCATCGTTCATAAAATTATGTTTTCAAGTTTTAGTTGTGTATTAATCCTAGAAGTGAGTGTTATCACTTTAAAATACATAACATGTAAAGATATTATATAAACTAATAACTAATTTCAACTCGTAAACTTATAAAAAAAAAGTGTAAAAGTGTGTCAATATAATAATTATTATATTGAGGCTATTATCTATCTGTTACAACTAGTATATATATCTCCGAAAAATGAAAAGACTTTTTGGTGGAAACGGTCAAACGAAAACATCTGCCTTGACGATGAGAGATATGTGATTGTTTTGTATATATTTATGTATGTATATGGCAACAACTAGTTAGTAAATAAATTAAAACGTTTTCATTATGATATATAGTTCTATACAAGTTGTAGCTTCCGCAAAGCAATATTTATTTGTCTCAGAAGGTGAATCGCACTATGTTTATTGAATAATGAATTAAGACCATAGACACATTATACGAGCGTATATACAAACATAGTGTGCCAGAGTCAAGAACATCTCTAATGGAGATACAGCAAGATCAAGGAAAGCGAATCTTTTTTTACTGTAACCTATTTTGATTGTCAGGTCGTAAACAGTCAGCCCCACTTGGCTTGACTCCTCAGTATTTTGAATATTACACCACTGGCTATTGCACAAATTGACAAATGAAAATTGGTCAGCTAATGGCCTTAACACATGGTCGGACTTGATACGGCCGAACCATCTTACGTGGTAACGGAGTAACGGAGCATATTTCCATCGCACTAAATCCGGTAATAATAATAATTTTGCGCGATACACAATGCGACATACCATCGGATATGGTCCGCTACCAGACCGCGTGTGATGGTTCGGCCGTACCAAATCCGACCATGTGTTTAGGCTATTATGTTACCCATACGCGTGTAGACTAATTTAGCAATGAATGAATGAATGATTTATTTTATTGAACAAAATGCAGGTACAATAGATCGACAACAATTTCTGATGAGCCTTATAGAGCCACTAGTACAAACCTCAGTGGTAGGTTTTTATCAACGCTTTAAAAACCTATATGTAAAGTTTGTATTTTATGAATAAAAATTTAAAAAAATTTAAATGAACGTTTCAACCGGAAAACTTCCTGTTGAAACGTTCATTGTTCACTGATGGACAAAGACCTTTCTGGAAAAATATTATATCCTAAATGAAAGCCAACATGGTTTCAGGAAAAACCATTCCACAACTTTAGCGATATACAAATACATACAAAAAATATTTGATTCACTTAATAATAAAAAATATTCAGTTGGCCTACTGCTTGACATGAGCAAAGCATACGATAGAGTCTCTTATGATATCTTACTAGAAAAATTATTTCTCTCAGGAATTCGAGGAATTGCCCATAAATGGTTCAAATCTTACCTTAATAATCGTTTTCAATATGTGGAAATAGAAAATACTAACTTCGAGACTGGAAAGATAGACCACATAAGATCTAATAAAGCTCACTTATCAGGATCGATTCCACAGGGCAGTGTGTTGGGTTGTATATTGTTTCTCATATACATAAATGATCTTCCTAACTTAATAGATGATGATTGTACTCTTTTTGCTGATGACATTTCTATTTTGATCCCATGCTCTAATTTAAAACAACTAGAAGAAAAATTAAATATTACAATGGACAAAATCTTTTATTGGCTAAATAATAATAATCTTGAACTTAATATTAATAAAACTAAAATTATACCTTTTAAACCTTATCAAAAATCCCCCTTAAATATATCTTATTCTTACAAAAATTCACAACTTGAAACAGTTGACACAGCTACACTACTGGGAATTGATTTAGACTCACACTTGACATGGAAGCCATATCTACAGAAATTAAAAAGCAAAATGTCATCTTTTACTTATGCTCTTTACCAACTAAAACGCGTAACAGATTTCAAATCTGCCCTTGCTGCTTATTATGCATATGCACATTCTAGATTATCATATGGAATACTAATATGGGGAAACTGTAGTGAAATAAAAGATATATTTATTCAACAGAAAAAATGTATCAGAATTTTAGAAAATATTCAGCAGATGGATTCATGTAGACCATATTTTATTAAACACAAAATTTTAACCCTTACTTCAATTTACATCCTAGAAGCATGTAAATTTGTTAAAAAACATTCGGACTTATACTCAACACTACCAAATAACAAGCGAAATAATAGAAATTTAAACAAATTAAAAATTCCCCAAACAAGTATGTCATTAGTGTCATCGAGCCCTCACCACATGGCAATAAAAATTTATAATCACATCCCAAACGAAATTAAAAATAAAGAGAAGCCTTCTCTATTTAAAAGACATCTTAAAAATTTTTTAGTTTCAAAATGCTTCTACGATTTACCCGAATTTTTTAATTACAAGTGTGAGAATTAGTTACAATATAGCATAAGAATGTAAAAAATGTATAAGACTTATTTAATTTATGTATAACGTTGCTGTGCCCTTGCAGGGCGTCACATATTGTCTACCCATTAATGTACCAACCATCCTACTGTAAAATGTGACTTGCAATAAAATATTTTGATTTGATTTGATTTGATTTGACCTTCCCCAAAGATCGTCATGACGATCGGTCCTGCGCTGCCCTCATCCAACTTATTCCAGCGATCTTGACCAGATCGTCGGTGTATCTTGTGGGGGTACCAACACTGCGTCTTCCGGAACGGCCACCTGTCCTTCGAGCTATATGCCCTGCCCACTGCCACTTCAGTTTCGCAAGCATTTAGGCTATGTCGGTAACTTTGGGTCTCCTACGGATCTCCTCATTTCTGATTCGATCTCGCAGGGAAACTCCGAGCATAGCCCTCTCCATTGCCCTCTGAACGACAATGAGCTTCCTCATCCGTAAGTCATCTCTGGCAACACACACTGGTTAAAAACCTTCATCGTCAGACACTGTGATATTTGGGACGAGAAGATTTAACGGAGCTTCCCGAACGCTGCTCATCCGAGTTGGATTGGACGAGTGACCTCTTTCCCGAAATTGGACCTGCCCAACTGGATTATTTGTCCAAGGTAAGGTATACATAAGTACGTACTCGTCAATAATGGCGAGAGTACAGTTCCCAACAAAAAAAAATGTATTTATAGC
Organism: Leptidea juvernica; assembly: GCA_949711755.1. Taxonomy (NCBI): domain Eukaryota; kingdom Metazoa; phylum Arthropoda; class Insecta; order Lepidoptera; family Pieridae; genus Leptidea; species Leptidea juvernica. The sequence goes on along the minus strand of CATIXQ010000014.1, from coordinate 34,928 downwards.
TTAAGGGCTGTCAGTTCCTCTAAGCGTTCTAGTATATTCCAAGTCTGTGGTTATGACCTTGATACGAATCACTTATGAATATTGCACGAGCGCATGTACTTAATTCGGAAATAAGGGAAAAACAGCCTTCGTGTAACTTACTTGTTTACAAGTTGGAACAACAAGTTGTTTTGAATGACTCATTAAGCTATTTCGAGACATTACGCTTAACCTCTAACTTCTTAGTCAGTGGAAGTAACTTAATGTTTCATATAATATAATGAATTAAATAAAACATTTTAACTTAACTTATTATATTAGTACCTACGTATTACTATCGCTTTAAACGGGTCCTAAAAGAGTGAAACCAAATAAATGTATTTATAAAAAATAAAAAAACCGGCCAATTGCGACTCGCGCACGAAGGGTTCTGTACCATCATCAATAAAAATCACGTTTGTTGTATGGGAGCCTAATTAAATATTTATTGTATTTTGTTTTTTAGTTTTGTTGTTATAGCGTCAACAGAAGAACATCATCTGTCAATATTTCAACTGTCTAACTATCATGGATCATGAGATACAGGCTGGTGACAGACTGACGGACAGAGGGACAGCTAAGACAGGTACGACACTTTAAAAAACAATACTACAAGTGACATGACTGCGTTAAACATGCCTGTTTATTTATTATTACAAGGAAACATAACAAACACATCACAAGAACTGAACAATATATGAAGAGATACAAAATATTAATATAGATATATGTATATGACGACCCCTATAACCAGTGGTTAGTGATCCTGCCTACTGAGCTAGAGGTCCCGGGTTCGAATCCCGGTAAGTGCAATCATTAAATGATGAATATGAATGTTTGTTTCCGAGTCATGGATGTTTATATTAAATATATCGTTATCTTGTACGCATAGTACAGGCTATGCCTAGTTTGTGGCAAGATAATTTGTGTAAGAGTGTGTCAATATTATTATTATTATATGCGTCCGAAAACATGATACAATAATATCAAAAAGTCACAACAAATTTAATTTCCGAGTTTTTGTATCAATTATCTCATAATACGATGAAACAATAGAAACAGGTACATCACAAAGTTTTATTTCACTTTCAAATGAGCTCTGTTTTATATTCGGATCACGTTCTCACAGTACAAGGAAGTTTTGCATCCCAAATTATTGTCTACGTGAGGGGCTAAGTGCCAAAACTGACCTGTATTTATGTAACAATATATATTATATTGTTAACAAACACATTGTAATTAGTTAACTAAAATATCTTTAATCAAAATCGTTTTCTATGTATGCTGTTTAAGTTTTTAATTAATTTATCTATTTTCATGTAATCTTTTAAAAAAGTTCCAAATTTTGATCCCTTAACAGTGGCGTAGCGTGGCTTGGTAGAGCCCCGTATAAAAATTTAATGGGCCCTTTTGAAGGATAAAGATTTGATAAATATACAATTTAGAAAGAGATACAAAATATAAATAAAGATGAGTCTTAACACATGTTTCACAGATACAATAATAACAAAAAGAAAAATCAAAGGTATACAGTTACAAACGCAAACATTCTTAGAAATAATTAATTTGATTATGCGCATTCAAACAAAAGAAACAAATTACACTAAGTTAAACTTGGGGCAACGATAATAACTATTTAATTTTAATTCTAAACCGTGTCTGAACACAGCAGGGGAGCTCGAAAATATGTCGATGTCAAGATAACATTTATTGTTATAAGATTTACGTCCTGTGTAATGGCGCGCGAAACCCAATGTTTGTTCTTGGGAGCGGAGAGAGCTGGCTGGGACATGAAAGCCTACGAGACTGAAGAGCTCAGAAGAAGTCAGCTCACCAGTACATACATACAAGTCGCCTTACAGGTGAATTATTAGACCACCAGCGGATAATTAGTGATTTACGGCCGTTTTCAATAACGTATCTGTAGTTACGGATACATTGCTGCCACCGTTTAATGACAAGATCTTATCTATCCATAGTTATGTACAATATAGTTTAAGTCCAATGCTTTATGTCGATATATTATTGAAATAAAAGTAAGCGTAAAAGGATAGCTATGTCTACCTCTAGTAAGTTAAACTAAGGATAGATAGGTTATTGAAAACGGCCGTTAGTTGTATTTTCTTTGATTAACGCGAGTGTTAGACATTTAAAAAAAAAGAGTCCCTCTGAAAACGAGATCTGGAAAGGTCTTGAAACGTCGGGTAAACTAAAATAAAAATGTAATTTTTACAAAAATCTAATGTAAAAACAGTTACAATTACACGCGTTTTAATCCTTTAAAAGTGTTGTTTAAATAGTGATTTAGTTACCATCGAAAAGCGTGAATTGGTTGTATTTCCGTACATCTAACTGCAAAATCTCTTTTACCACCTGGTAATATACCAAATACCAGATTATTACATCTCACCGATAAGTAATTAACTAAACTGTTATTCTTTAAATAAACAATACGGCGATCATTCTGAGATTCTTATTGTCGTCATTTTGCACACCATTGGTGCTAACTCCTTTGATATCCGGAGCGCTTCAAGCGAACATAGCAATGTACTGTATGTATATGTAGATAGTCGTTTCGCAAGGTATTATAAGCACTTTTAATATTTCTATTACCTTCCTGTTTAGTTTGCTCGATAGATAGATGGACAGATAGATAGACTCCATATTGCATAACGGCCGTTCCCAATATACTATCTACTGATAGAGATAAATTACTACCTTCTACTGTCAGTAATTAGCTGTCAATAATCTGAAGCTGTCCCAATATACCCGATATGTCATTCTTATCACCTTATATTGGGACGCGTGAATTGCAATTTCCATACAAACTTCTATCGCTGGTAAGCTATACGTCGTCTCATTGACAGAGAGCGGAAAGGTGAGTTATTGTCGATAAGTTTATTGGGACAGAAAAGTCAACGATAGTTACGATTTTTATCTCAAGTAACAGGTAGACTGAATATTGGGAACGGCCGTTTGATATCTTAACGCCACTCAGTATGAACTTAACATATCCTTTCATAATATCACTAGCTGATGCCTGCGACTTCGTCCGCGTAGATAAAGGGTTTTTTTAAAATAATAATCAAGATTGGAATTGAAGATTATCTCATGTCCTATTCCAGTTCCGATTCTTGTTTTCGCTCCCATTCCTAACATATTATATTAATTTCAATGAAGATTGCTATGGCAAACTAAACCTACATTTACCTAAATTTCACAGATCCAGCGGGAACCATGGATTTTTCTGGGATAAAATGTAGCCTTTTCCAAGCTCTAGTCTATTGCGGTACCAAATTTCATCAAAATCGGCTCAGTAGCTCCGGTGTAAAAGCGTAACAAACAAACTTACATTCACATTTATAATATTAGTAGGCATTAATAGTAACAGAGGAAGTAAAAAGTAAAAATTGTGAAAACAAAATGTTGAAAAACTATATTTTCATTATCATACATTGCTACACCACTTTCAGATTAATTTCCGGGTTTTTATATCAATTATCTCATAACATGATCAAACAATATCAACAGGTGGTACATCACAAAGTTTTATTTCACTTTCAAATGAGCATCTGTTTTATATTCGGATCACGTTCTCACAGTACAAGGAAGATTTGCATCCCAAATTATTGTCTACGTGAGGGGCTAAGTGCCAAAACTGAGTTGTAATTATATAACATAATACATATTATATTGTTAACAAACACATTGTAATTAGTTAACTAAAATATCTTTAATCAAAAACGTTTTCTATGTATGCTGTTTAAATTTTTATTTTATTTATTTAGGTACTAGCTGACCCGGCAAACGTTGTTTTGCCATATAATAAGTATTCATTTTTTGGGTTTATATATATGTAGTACTAGCGGTTCCGACAGACGTTGTCCTGCCGTTACGTCTTCGATTTGAAAAATCGGTCCAGCCCTTAGAAGGAGTTCACTAACATACACATGAGCAGGAGAATTATATTATATGGACGGAATTGAGAATCTAAACCATTCTCCAATCCCCTTGAAGACACACAGAAAGTTTCATTAAAATCGGTCCAGCCGTTTAGGAGTAGTTCAGTTACAACTGACGTACAAAAGAAATATATATATCAAGATATATTTATGACCCTCACAAAAATTTGAATTTCTATTACTATCGCTTCTCGACTAAAGAATTAAAACAAAGGAAAATTGATCAACTATATCATATAATATTATACAAAAAAATATGCATACTAGTTAGGAAAATACTCTAAGATTCCATACATATACTATTAAGACAAAACCTCTTAAACATGGTACAGGAAACAAACATAAATTCAAGTAAGAAGGGTTCAAACGAATTCGATTCTTCTAGACATCTGTGGACCCCGCATAAAACATAAGCATAACTTATTAAGAAATTGCCATCATTGTTAGTGTTTGAGCGTTGTGTTACTGGTGACCATAGAAACATATCAACAATCATACTTCACTATATTGTTTAATCATAATACTTTGTGTGTATAAAAACAAAATGGCGTCATCTATTAAAGTTTGCCGGGTCCACATATAAGTATACGTGACGTTAGCAATCAGCTGTCAGTTTGCAACGATTGAGTGGTGAGTGATTTTTAAGGTGTCAGCCTGGATCTGACGTCACTAGATGGCAGCGTATTCCTCTCTCTACTTGCGGGGATTATAAAGGACAAAAAAATGGAATATTAAGATGATTTTGGTGGTAGTAAAAGGTGTTGCAAAAGAGCTATCTAGACGACAATCCAGAATAAGATCGGGGAAGATTTTACCAGTAGGAAGCTCCTTTGCACAGGATGCCGGATAGATTATGGGTACCACAACGGCGCCTTTTTCTGCCGTGAAGCAGTTATGTGTAAGCATTACTGTGTTTCGGTCTGAGGAGCGCCGTAGCTAGTGAAATTACTGGGCAAATGAGACTTAACATCTTATGTGAATATAAAGGTGACGAGCGCAGTTGTAGTGCCGCTCAGAATTTTTGGGGTTTTTCAAGAATCCTGAGCGGCACTGCATTGTAATGGACAGGGCGCATCTAATTGATTGCCATCAGCTGAACGTCCTGCTCATCTCGTCCCTTATTTTCATTAAAAAAAAAGACTACATAAAGTCCAAGAGAGTCTTCTTCCCCTCCTTGATCTGTCTCAATTTTGTTTCAGTTTACAGAATACATCTATTTACGAAGTTTTAACAGAATAGTTCTTATAGTTTAGGTAAAAAGTAGCTGTGACATACGGACGGACAGACATGACGAATCTATAAGGGTTCCTTTTTTTGCTATTCGGCTACGGAACCCTAAAAAGGGCTTACGTAAAAGTGTGATATGTGTGAATCAAGCCAGAGATATATTTACATTTTACAGTTAAGCATCTGTTGGTTTATGTATGGATATAGGTTTGAAGGTTATTCCGAACTCTGTTCAGTATCTTTTGTGGTATCCACAATTATATTCTGTTATTTTTAGTTTTGTTTCGCACACCTTTGGCAATTTGTGAATATGAGCTTAACTTTATATGTATATTTCTTTTAATTACTAATAGTGTGTTGTTTTTAATGAAAATAAGGGACGAGACGAGTAGGACGTTTAGATGATGATAATTGATACACCCTGCACGTCACAATGCAGTGCCGCTCAGGATTCTTTAAAAACCCCAAATATTCTGAGCGGCACTACAACTGCGCTCGTCACCTTGAGATATAAGATGTTAAGTCTCATGTGCCCAGAAATTTCACTAGCTACGGCGCCCTTCAGACCGAAACACAGTAATGCTAGCACATTACTGCTTCACGGCAGAAATAGGCGTCGTTGTGGTACCCAAAATCTAGCCGGCATCCTGTGCAAAGGCGTCTCCCACTGGTGAAATAGTAAGTAGGTGTAATAGTAGTTTATTAATTGATCCTGTAAGCATCATATTTTAATTTAAAAATATTGTTTATTTGAAAAGTACCTATTATTGTTGGTGCTGGTTGGTGGCATAGATTGTATAGATTTAAAAAAATTAACATGTGCCAAATCTTCTGGAAAATGGCGTTATTATATAGATAGAAATCTAGGATTAGATCAAGGATTGGTCTCTGCTGCTCTCCAACTAGATACCGCACTACATAACAACAATAGCTTTTTTTGTTACAGCAACTATTAGATGCTTGTGTGCGTGGCATCTTAACACTCAATGGCATCTTTCAAATATTGTAACATACGCTTCGTGTTATTTTATTTCTTGTAATATTATTTTAAAAGTCTTACTACGCAACCCGGCGTTTTAGTTTCAATTATTAGCAAAGTTTAACAGAACATGTGGCACGTCAACGTCACACATTGTTCTAGACTGGCTGGAGCGCAGCGGAGACAAATCCTTAATCAAAGGTTTTAGTGACTGAACAGATTGTATATGCGTTCACTCTATGTAGAAATTAATAGAAAAGTAGGGTTGAAAATTTCTGAAACAATTGAAGCTAACCGGGGCCCGGGCATCATACGCAGGGGCGTGCATTGCTTTTCTAGCAAGGTAGGCACTGTAGATACAAGTACTTAATAATATAATATTTAGGTATCATACACATAACACGAAGAGATTGAAGTTATGATTTACTCTCGACATGTCAATTTTGTGGTTTTAAATGCAAGTACGCTAAGACTTACTGGTTGGATGTTCAATAGAAATTTTGTTTATTACTTATAGAATTATGGAACTAAATTACTCAACACAAGTGTTATATTATATTAATTATGTTCTATTATATTATATGGAATGCACGCCCCTGAATTCATACGTGCAGTGTATGTAGCGTGTGACTAACTTCGTATCTTGGAATGTAATGTTTACAAACACCAGTTTGATACTGCAACAAAGCAGTATTGTACATACACGAAGAACTGTTACACTTATTGATAGACATGGGCATTTTTTGGTCAGGGAAGAATCCCGCTGTTTATTGATTACGGCTAAGATCATTTATAGGTAGGCTAGATAAACTGCCATAGCTGAGAAAACGTCGAAAACGTTGACAGTTAACCACTATAGTCTATACACTAACACAAAATGCCATACAATTCCGCACGGACGAGTAAAAAAAGAAGGACTCCGCGCCGTGATATTAGCAAGTAGAGCTTTAGTGTGTGTGCGGTTACGGGGTATACCAGTTACACAATTTTTTCTCCCTTAAATAATCATATATACAAATAGTTATTTTTTTTATGGGATAGGAGGACAAACCAGCGTACGGGTCACCTGTTGTGAAGTGATCACCGCCGCCCACAATCTCTTGCAACACCAGAGAAATCACAGGAGCGTTGCCGGCCTTTAAGGAAGGTGTACGCGCTTTTTTTGAAGGTACCCATGTCGTATCGTCCCGGAAACACCGCACAAGGAAGTTTATTATTGCACAGCTTTGTATTGTTTTTACTCTTTTTCACAACGCACGACGGCATTTTTAAAATATTTTGTTGAGACGCAAACTGATCTGTCACAGCTGTTATCTGTCACAGACGATGACAATTCTCATAATGGCAGCCTATGAGACCTGTAGTAGTGAAAGTGTGTGCGCGGTGCTATGTGTTTACACGTTAATTGGCTTGTTTTGGTGTTACAATGTTATGTAAGGTGACACGGAGTCCTTATTTTTTCACTAGTCCGTGACAATTCCGATAATTTATTAACTATTATTAGTGTAATATGCTTAGCTTTTTATTTTTAATAAATAACTTACTGTAATATTGTAATTGGCTCTCGCCGTATTAGTATTAATAAATAAATAAACGATTTTATTAATGATACCACAGACTGGGAATGAAGCGAACGCCCTCAGTCTCTTTTATTTTAAACAAGTTGACCCGACAGACGCTGTTCTGTATATAATAAATAAAATATTTTTTTTTTATGAATTTGTCAATAATATTTCATAACATCAAGAATTATTTCGTAAAATATGCTCCCTGTTGTTGTAATGAAATTGGTTTACAGCAGAGCTGTCAAACCGTGCGTCAATAAATTCTCTCATAGAAAATATATCCATACAAAACAAATATCGGACGACGGGGGACACATCAAAGGAAAAACAAAATTGTTGTTTCTATTTAATTCCGAACACTTTCATATTTATTCACCTTTTAAACCTTCTCTGGACTTCCACAAATAATTCAAGACCAAAATTAGCCAAATCGGTCCAGCCGTTCTCGAGTTTTAGCGAGACTAACGAACAGCAATTCATTTATATATATATATATATATATATATATATATATATATAGATGTTTATTGTACGATGTAACATTGTAATCCATATTTTAATAAAAAAAAGCCCGCTGAGTTTCTTGCGCCCGTTCTTCTCAGGTCTGAGGCAGTCTATTTTGAATGGGTGGTAGTTTTTGACTGGTTTAATAAGTGATTTTGACTTCTATTTTGAATAATGAATCGACTAAACCTGTCCTGTTTTCATCGGTTGTCTACCAGAAAGAGGCTATATCTAGACGTTTATATTATCTAAGGATTGCGGGTCATTTGATGGCAATGGGTGACCAAACCCATGGTATACCAGAGAAAATGCAAAGCCTTTAAGTTAACTAAGTGCATCTTTGAAAGTGTATGTTGTATCAAGCAGAACATCGCAAAGATAGCTTCATTTCGTAATTTTTCCAAATAAATTTCTTATTATTACAATCGAACATGGCTTTTAAAATAAATGTGTAGAGTGTGGACTGTAGTGTCATAACAATAAAAATTGATAAAATTTGATGAAACCATAGACTTGGTTTTAGAATATACCTACTTTCGGATACCGTATATAGTATAACCGGCGCGGTAGCTAGCTTCAAAGTACTAAGGGCCTAAATCCAAGACTGTCTATTATTCAGAATACTAAGGACCTAAATCCAAGAATGTTTAATATTCAAAATACTAAGGACCCAAATCCAAGAGTGGCTGAATTTTTACGACTTGTCAATCAAAATCGGTTACAATTGATTGGCTTACCCTTTCTATCTTGCTTTTAGATATGTTCTTCTCCCTCGCACGCTTTGTTCGTCTATACGCTTATATATTTTAAGTATACATATATGACTATAATAGATATAGCGATAGATAACACTTGAAATCGTATTATGATTGCTGACGGTACTTGGAAAATATTGAACCAAGGGGATCATCACATATTAAATATCACTAATATTATAAATGTGAATTTGTTTGTTACGCTTTTACGCCGGAGCTCATGAACCGATTTTGATGAAATTTGGTACACCGATAGAATAAACCCTGGGAAAGGACATAGGCTACATTATAATCCCGGGAAAAACCATGGAACCCGCGGGATTTATGAAAAAAATAAATTCACGTTTATGAGCTGTAACTAGACCAATAGTAGGTTTAGTTTGTAATAGCAATCTTCCTCGAAATAACATAATACATTAATACAGCGAAAACGGGAACCGCAACTGGAATAGGACATGAGATAATCTTCAATTCCAAACTTTTTAATATTTTTGAAAACCCTTTATCTACTCGGAGGAAGTCGCGGGCATCAGCTAGTGTTAAATATACTTGATACAATAATTGTCTATGTACACACATACGTACGTCACTTAAAATGATATCTACATTGTGCATTACATCCCATTAGTACATGATAAGAAAATACTGTTTACGGTTAAAACAATGACGTCATCGGGAATAGTCATAATGGTAGATAATAAATACACTAATTGTAATAAATGATGTTAATAGTATGATATCTGTACTTATAATTCCTACGGTTATGTCAAATTTTAAATTCTTATAGCGTAGCTGATATTGACATATTATTTGCTGATTCCATAGCCAAATTCCGCAAGACCGTTTGCACCAACTTTGATAATCTTTAATAATGTTATAATTGTAAAATTAATGTAACTTTATATAACTATGTTAACTCATTTATTAATTTAAAAAAACTGTTTACCTAATTTCTAACTTATTCTATATAATACTCGAAATTAATTATTTCTGTGCATGCTGTGTTTATTTGTAAGTAATCACTACATTTAGTTCCTAGTTTTTAGTTTTACTTTTTATATTTGTAAACAAAGTCATTGACAGATTGACAGATGACGGCTATAATCTTGTAAAAACGGAGATGAGCCGAAATCCACTACGTTTTTAGCATCTGTTCGCTTTCAAACTTAGCCGGATTATAGTTCGTCGCCAATCGCCATACTGTAATTACTAGTATGTCAAACTTATGTCAAATAACGTTTCATACTAAACAAAATTTCAATTTTTACTTAGGTAATTAAGCATTCCGCCTCTTATTACGTAGTATTTACATCCTCTTTGGTTAGTGTAAGCGATTTTGATTGACAAGTAATAATCAGTCAGCCAAGCTTGCAATTTTAGCTCCTCAATATTTTGAATATTAATTAGCCACTAGCTAATGCAGACATTGACAAATCAAAGGACGTCTATACGCTACTGCATTCTCATAGCCTAAACACATGATCGGTACGGCCGGACCATCGGTCGATCCGGTGGGCGCCTTGCACATATTGGTAATAATAATAATTATGTTCGATGGAAAATGCCACATACCATCGGATATGATCGAATCATCGCGTCCGATGGTTCGGGCCGTACTAAATCCTATCATATTGTGTTTAGGCTTAGATAAGTCTATGATACGTATCGTCAATAGATATGACATCATTTTGTTCCAGGGTTAGCTGTAAAAAATAAATAAAAGGGTACATATTAATGTCGGTCTTGGACTTAACATTGTGTACCTTGGCGAATGTATTAAAATTGCAAGAGGAAATAAGTTTTAATAACAAGTTACTTAAGAAGGGTTATTAAGTAGCTATACTATATAATATATAGATAATTTTTATGAATTTAAAGCAATAAGAATGCTTATTATCATGGACAGAATTTGTGTGATAACATAGACTGTACCTATCTAAATATAATCTTAATACTGCATCCACTTGTTCTATTGTAAAAAATTGAGATTGAAGGAAGATTTCGTTTCATTTATATAAATATGTAGTATAGACTGCATTCAAAGATTTTAAGAACCGATTTCCTCAACCGGATTTCTGACCGGACTGAAATGGAAAAAATATTTACCTCTTTTAAAGCCTAAACGGATCGGTCGGATTTGATATAGTCTAAAAACATGATCGGATTTGGTATGGCCGAACCATCGGACGCAGTCCGGTACCGGACCATATTCGATGGTATGTCGCATTGTCCTTCGCACAAAATTATTATTATTACAGTCCAGACCGTACCGAAAACGACGGCGGACCAATTGGTGCGAGGCGTCCACCTACGCCCACCGGCCGTACCAAATCCGACCATGTGTTTGGGCTATTATAATAACATCGAAAGGTCACAAGTGACAACGATTTTTTTCCGTGGGACACCTGTAAATTGGTATGAACATATTTATTATTTATCAAAATAATATTTTTTTACTTATTTCAAATTACCTTGTATCTCTACGTAGATAGTTTCCAAAAATAAACTTCTCAATATAAGGCTCACTTTACTCAGCAAAATACAAAATACCAAAATAATGTAATGATTATAAAAATTACAATGGAATTTAACGAACTTGTATATCAGATAGATAATAAACGAAACCGGATAGTTGATACCTATTTAATTCATCAATCCACAAATATTTTAGCATCGTTAGGAACATTATTACCTACATCGATATTCATTTGATTCAAGGTTCTTTTTCGTTTGTGAATTAATTTATCTACATTGTTTTAAAAGTTACTTTTCTATCACGTAGATCTTTCCTTGTTCTTTTAAATGAAAACCTGACAAACTAGCTCTTGAATAAGTCATTCAAATGCTTACCTGTGTTTAAAATAATCCGAAATTTGGCTCATTTTCCAAAATATCTGAAGCATTAACATAAACAACACTTGGTTGATCCAGGTAAAGAACTTGTAGCAGCTTTCCATTGTTCCCTATTCCAGATAACTAATAAAATAAGACAATATTTTAATCATTCGTCCGGGATACGAAATGTTCACAACACAATCACATGAGCTTAGAGACTGATTGACCAAATCACCGAACTCGTTGGCAAGTGCACGCGTACTGAAGCCGTCAATCGTGTACTCAAACGATACGGCTCAGTACAAGTGTCCGCCAGCGGAGCGCCAATGATGACGAAATATTATGACTCATGATGCGTAGTACTGGGAGTACAGTACCTACAGAAACAGATAATATTGTCCACATTCGTGAGACGGTGAGGGTCAATTCATAGTAGGTCAACGAGAATAATTATGTGTTATCGATTTAAGTTCTATATTTACAACAGTATTAATACAATGTTTGTATCCAGGATTACCACAAAATGTATTTTCTGTCAATAGCATGGCCACTTCGAACAAAGTCCGAGACTGAAGATAACACAGACGGAAGAGGAAGAAGATAATAACTTGTCAACAAAAATATGATATTTCCGGATTTGCTTTGCGAGGGGTGTCTCTTAAAGTATTTTTTTTTAAGTATCGTAAGTGGAATATTCAATTTCGAAGGAGTCGTCGCGTTTTAGGCACTTGCATGCATGATGCAACAAAATCATTGATCCCACTGTTGTTTTACAGATATAAATTTTTTCTTCAGGACCTTTGTCACTGTAAACACGGCTAATTCAGGCTTCTTTTAGGCGTGTTGGGCACTTTATTTTGTTCATTTTATGTGTGTGAGAATTTTGCACTTATTTCGTGTGGTCTTTTCTTTGGGTGATAAGATAAGGATAAGTTGCTTAGATAAGGCCATAATCGTTACATGCTGAAGTTTCAATTAATAATCGTAGTACCATGGTAGGATCATGTCAGGACTCAGGAGTTCAGGACTATGTTATGCTATAAACACATCCGGACATAGTGGGCGAGTTAGTATGCTCATTTGGTCTCTTATATAAAACGATTGATAAGCTACCCTCCTTTTCGCGGTCGGGTAAATAGAAACGACAGCATGTAAAACAACCATGACCCAAATAAAACAGACTTAATGACACGTATGTGAATGATTGTTTCGAAATGGTTTAATCAGTGTTTTCAATAAGAATAGCTAACTACTGCTTCATTTGTGTGCATTAGAATTTTCTTTTTCTGTGGACTGAACCTAAATACCGATCACATATATAGAAAACTAGATGGTGCCTCCGTACACTCCCGTGTCTAACGTATGGATGTCAAAATTGGGCTCTAACAGACTATATCTGAGAAAAAATTAAAGTGTGCTAAAATTCCATAGAAATCTAAGGCGTGATTGGACTTAGAAGACGAGACAGTAACATTAAGAGTCTGACAAAATACAAAAACGCACAGTAGTTGACGAGTCAAAAGCTAAAGTGGAAATGGACTGGACATTATTTAATGGTTGTCCATCAACCGTTACACAATGGTATTCAAGAGAGGGGAAACCAAGGAAAGATAGACAGATTAGAAGGTGGGAGGACAATTTTAAAGGGTAGCAGGACCAGACTGGATGAGGGCAGCTAGAGAGCGAGTAAAGTAGAAATCCTTATAGGAGGCCTTTGTCGAAAGACATTACTAGCTGAGTTAATTTAAATTTATTTACAAGAAAAATTTTATAAGTAGTAATAATAAAGGCTAATATTATTTTTTTAAGTAGCTTTTGTATGTTGTCCCGAACTTTTGTTATTCATGTAAAATGAGAAGTAATCCTATTCACTACCTTTTTCGTTTTGCCAGGACAGACACACAGATAGGGCTTTTTTTTATATAAAATATGGATTACAATGTGATATCGTACAATAATCTCTCCATCTTGGTTTTTATGTGTACGTTAGCCTCCGTTAAAATTAAAGTTGTAAATTAGTGAAATTAATGTTACCTCAGTGTTTAAAACGTTAATTAGTATCCTCATTCGAAGATAAATTGGTGTTGCACCAAAATTTCCAGTGGATCCGGCACAAATCACTCAAGATTTTACTGTAATATCGCGTCTATTGAATAATAAGCAGAACACAACAACACAAAAACAAGAACAAGAATATTTTGAAACAGTGTACAGAGAAATAATTGAATCAACTCGCTGCAGTTTATAAAGTGTAACTATCCTTCAATGTGTTCAATCTAATCTAACTGTAACTGTATTATGTATAATTGTGTTGGGTATTACAAAAATAGATTTTTTCTTTTTATGTGTGAGGGTACTTTTAAAACTACAATTAAACTTTACGTTGAGACACCTGAACTGCTTGAACTTTAAAATTTACATATTTCATATCCTCCTCTAACACCGCAACTCTGTAATAAGACGGTGGACTGATACAGTGACGACCCCAGTTCTTATCCCAAGTGAAATAGAGTTTTTTTTTTATCTAATTTTTTTTTTATATATTACTTTGGAATTCTAGGTTTGCCGAAGCTAGTGCTCGTGTCCAACCAGACATTATTTGTTGTACTAAGACTTTTCCCAGGGGTTAACAAATTCACACCAGTTCGCTGAACTATGTCTCAAAACGTAACATTACGTAATCCTACTAAGAAAGTGCCTGCAGATCGGTGTGAAAAATGTATAACTAGGGAAGAGATGGTGGAACTGATTCGCGACGGGATTAACTCAACCTTTGAGGCTATATTTAAAGAATTTAAAGATGAGATTAAGGCTGATCTTAATAAATCAATAGCCTCTGAATTAAAGAAACAGATAAAATCGCAGCTAGTTGATATGGAACGAATGAAAGAATCTCAGGCTGGGTTACAAAATGATTTGGAAGATGCTAAGCAGCTTGTATGCAAACTTAAATCAGAAATTTAAAATAATGTGCAGCAAATTGAGGAAATAAAAATCACAGATCGGAATATAACAGCAATGGGGACGTTTAAGCAATTTGGAAATTGTGGGCTTACCTGAAAAATCTAACGAATCTTTACCGGATATTATAAGAAAAATTGCGCTTCATGCGGGTGTAGCTCTTACTAGTAAACAAATTGAATTTATACACAGAGTACAACCGAGACAACATATATCGGGAAGACCTAAACCGATAGTTGTCAAACTAAGCAACCGTGACTTAAAGGATCATATCCTATCAGGGCTACGTAGAAAAAGAGGCATACAGACTGCTGATATAGGAATAAGTGGCAGCTCACAAAAATATTTTTAATGAAGCTAAGAAGTTAGCCTTGGAAAAGGGATATAAATTTATATGGATAAGAAACTGCAACATTTTTTTAAGAAGAAGCGAACAACAGCCTGTTATATCCATCAATTCAATGAAAGATTTAGCGAAGATTGTGTAGTTGTTGGTTGTTTTACTTTTATTGTTTTTTTTATATTCAGCCTCACACATATTATAAACACACAATTACCTACTAATCAAGTACACATCACACTTCAAAACTTGTCACCTCACTGTACACAATTTTTATTTTATTTGGAAAAAAGGCCCTTTTTTATAAAATTACTACCAACTTATTTCACAATTGAAGAATACTTAAAAGTCTGTACTTTACTCTGCATTTATACATTTCATAATAATGGGGACTAATATACTTAATATTTTCTATCAAAATGTTCGTGGCCTACGCACAAAATTAGACCAGTTTAAGGGAAATTCATCACTGCAAAATTTTGACATAGTTCTGGTTACAGAAACGTGGCTAAATAGTGACTTTTACAACGGGGAACTAGGCAATAGCTACTATGATATATTTCGCTGTGACCGTTCCACCAATACATCAAACAAAAGGCATGGAGGCGGTGTCATGGTATGTATATCATCTAAATTGCAAGCGTTTGAGAGACACGACTGGGAAAGCTGCGGAGTAGAATCTTTATAGATTACAGTCCCACACACATCTTTTAGGACCAAAGGTAAGAATAATCTTATATAATAATTGCCTATATTCCTCCGGACTTAATGCAACCTTAACGCCTTGAATCGTTTTCAATGTCAGTCGCAAAAGCCATTACATCTAACACAGATGACAATTTTTTAATAACAGGAGATTTCAATCTACCAAACATAGAATGGTCCAACTCTGGGCCTTCTATATTAAGGAAAGAAAGTACAGAACTACAAATGGTATCTGAGCTCTTTATAGAACAAATAAATATTTCAGGACTCAAATAATATAACCTTACTTGCAATCATAGTCATAATAAATTAGACTTAATATTCAGTAATTTTTTTCTTAAGTGTTACTAAATCTAACACATCTTTAGTGAATGTAGATAAATATCACCCATGTTTAGAAATCGACGCATCCGAACTGATGCTACGCAATTTTCCGAAAACGCATCCTGAAAAACACAATTTCTTCCGTGCTAACTATGACGAAATTAACAAAGCTTTAATCGAAATCAATTGGCATTTGGTTCTTAGAGGTGTAAATATTGACGATATTGTTAAAACATTTTATACAACATTGTTTAAATTAATTAATTAAATAAAGGAATTTGTGCCAAAAAGTAAAAAAAGATTGCAGAAATATCCTCTTTGGTATACAAAATCACTCATTCATATAATAAAAGATAAAAAGAAGGCTCATAAAAGATGGAAAACTTATAAAAATCCAAGAGATTATGATGAATTTTCTTTACTGCGAGCTCGTGAAAAACAAGTTATTAGAAAATGTTACGTTTCTCACATAGAGCACTTACAAAATAATGTCATAAAAAATCCAAAACATTTATGGACGCATATAAAGAATTCAAGACGGAACAATTTGGGATATCCTAATCCAATTAGCCTAGGAATTCAAGTTTTTTCAACAGAACAGGATGCATGTGAAGGTTTCAGTAAGTTTTTTGAAAGTGTGTTTCAAAGTCCCGCGACAAGATACAATCTCCCACTCTTACGAGAATCTGATGATATTTGCAATGGTATAAATGTAACTAAAGAAGAAGTTTACAAGATACTAAATAAATTAGACGTAAGTAAAGGCCCAGGGAGTGATGGATTGCCAAATATATTTTTTACAAAAGTGTTCAAAAACTCTGACTGAACCTCTTACCCATATTTTCAATTTATCTCTTAATACATTTGGAATATTCCCGGCTATTTGGAAGGAGGCCCATATTGTACCTATCCATAAAAACGGCCCCAGAAATAAAATTGAACAGTATCGTCCTATTTCAATACTGAATTCATTTGGAAAGCTATTTGAAAAATTAGTATTTAATAAAATAAGTCCAATTATTATGAAACTAATTCCCTCAGCACAACATGGATTTATACCAAAACGCTCGACAGTAACAAACTTGGCTCTTTTTTCCGATTTCATTTTAAACAGTATGGCTGATGGATACCGAGTAGATGTAATTTATACAGATTTCCAAAAAGCATTTGACCGCGTGGATCATATAATACTACTTCACAAACTGCATGCTCTAGGAATTCGGGGAGATATAGATGGATAAAATCGTACATTACCAAACGAAGGCAAGCAGTAGTTACAGGTAGTTTCAAGAGTAGTTATACAGAAATTCCGTCGGGTGTACCACAAGGCTCTATTTTAGGGCCTCTCTTGTATAACGCTTACCTATTCGGTATTGATTTGTGAATAAAAAATCAAAATATTTACTATTTGCCGATGCCAAAAAAATTTTCATAAAAGTTGGTTGCCTTAATGACTGCGTTCGATTACAGGGAGACTTAAATAACTTGTCAGAGTATTATAAACTAAACAGAATATCGATCAATGCAGATAAATGCTTGCACGTATCTATTACACGTAAAAAACAAATGTATAAATATGAGTATAAAATAGATAATCATATAATAAAATCAGCTACAACAGTAAGAGATTTGGGAATATACTTTGATATTATAAAATGACTTTAACTCATCATATGGACATAATTAAAGATAAGGCCCTTAAGCAATTGGGCTTTGTTAAACGTACCTGTAAAACTTTTTACAATACCAAATGCATAAAAATTTTATGTTTCGCACTTATTAAAAGTCTACTGGAATATGCATCCAATATCTGGTCTCCCCACTATACAACTTACATACAAAAAATTGAAACCGTACAAAAAAAAATCCTAAAATATTTATGTTACAAAGAATATCATCCCTACACGTCATACGATGAAGCATGTAGATTTTTAATATAGACCCACTGGAACTCCGCCGAAACCAACAAGATGTAATGTTTCTACATTCTTTATTGTCAGGCAGTACAAACTGTTCTGAATTATTAAGTGCCCTATCGTTTAATGTACCACAATATAGAACACGTCATACGAAACTCCTGGTTGCACCACGTACCAAAACAATCTATTATAAAAACTCGATTATTTGCAGGATTCAAAATAATTACAATAATAACTATGATATTCTAGATATCTTCATGTTAGAAAAGGATAAATTGAAGCGTGAAATTATTGAATTACACCAGTCTAAAGCGGTGCCTTACTCATTTGTTTTATTTTATATACATATTATTATCTACTAACCACAATCATACGCTTTCACACCCACACACAAACATACACACAGTAAATAAGAAACACGAGGCAGTTGTTCTGTAATATATCTTATTGTTAAACTATTGTAAAATAATATTGTCAATATGAGTAATCTATAATGGCCTTAAGAATTATGTTATATTTTATTGTTTATTAACGTTTACTGTAACGCTGTTGATTACCAATAAATAAATAAATAATAATTCTTTAAAGTATTTTCTTGTTATGTGATATCCAACCAATGTGGTGGCGGCTGAGGACGCTTACCAGTGATTACTACTGTAAGTTCCAGTAGAGATGTCAGTGCTTGCACTATAGAAAGCGGCTTAAGTGCAGTTCAGTGCAGCCACCAGCGAGCAAATTCAAATTCAAATATTTTTATTCAAAATCGGATTTATAATCACTTATTGAATGTCAAAAACTACCACCCATTCAAAAGAGACTGCCTCAGACCTGAGAAGAATGGGCAAGAAACTCAGCGGGCTTTTTTTTTATATAAAATATGGATTACAATGTGATATCGCACAATAAACATTTATAATTAAAGAGCCTGCGGGTGTTCGCTTTATTCCCAGTCCGAGGTGTCATTAAGAAAATCGTTTATGCTATAATAACCTTTCCCACACAAACTTTTTATAACAATTCTTTTAAATTTCGTAACACATTATCAAAAATGTATTGAGAAGCAACAGTCAAAATGTTTATTTCTTTAAATTTTTCTCTTAATGATTCTCTAGGACCTAGGTTATAAATCGCGCGAATAGCCCTCTTCTGCAGCACAAAGATGGTATTAATATCGGCCGCACTGCCCCATAACAATATACCATAGGACATAATACTATGAAAATAACTAAAGTATACTAATCTCGCCGTATCTATGTCAGTTAACCGTCTAATTTTCTTAACCGCATATGCTGCAGGACTAAGCATATTCGCCAATCCTTCAATATGGGGGGGCCCCACTGCAATTTGGAATCAAGAGTAAAGCCAAGAAATACAGCAGATTCCACTGGTTTACCACCTCTTCATTTAATAAAATATTCGCATCTACATTTTTGACATTTGGCGCGGTAAATTTAATATATTTGGTTTTATGACTATTTAACAATAAGTTTTTGGCGCTAAACCAGTACACGATGTCAGATAGAGCATTGTTTACTTCGTCATATAAAACTGGGCTCGTTTCACTTTGAATATAAGTGAAGTGTCATCCGCAAACAATACTACCTTTTGTTTTTTTTGTACAAGGTTAGGTAGCTCATTTATATAAATTAGGAAGAGGAAGGGTCCAAGAATAGACCCTTGTGGTACCCCCATACCGAGAGTAGTCCCAGGAGTGAATGTAAGTGAGTGAAAGTGATCTTTTTTGATAGTTAACTGAGTAATAACATAAGTTCACTGTTAACTGTAGCTCACTGCTAAGATTGATTCTTTTCATGAATCTTATTATATTATCTTCTGCAGTGAGCTGACGTATCTCAATTGGTTGAAGAATTGGACTTCCCAGAGAGATACTAAGTTTACGCATGAAAGGACAACATACAGAGAAAATGTGTAACGGAGTTTTATCTGCACTATTACTGAATCTGCACGCTCTGCAATCTCTGATACCTAGGATTGAGAGGTTAAAAACACATTTCACACATAACAAATTTAAAACAGTTTAATGTGCAGTTCCCAGTTTTCCCCAATTAGCCTTATTAAATATTATATACTATACATACATTATTATTAAACCATGTAGGTGTTCATCGTAAAATTCGATAAAACAGTATTAACAAATCACAGAAGTATACGTACTTATGTCTGACAGATTTTATGTTAGCGAAGTTACGAACAAAAAATATCGATCGAAGATTTATTCATAGATGTGATGTTGACATCCCTACACGCACCTCACGCTATATCTGCTTGTATCAACGCTAGTAGTGAAGGTGTTCAACTCACTCAGGATATAAGTAAAAGAACAGAATCGAAAAGAAGCTCAGTTAAAGAATAGTTTTGGTATATGAAGAATCATAGAAGTCCCAAATAGATTTTAAAATCATAAAACACCTTATCATTCAACTTTTACGTTTAAATCTAAACTAACAACAATAAAAAGAGACAAGCATATCCGAAAAGATAAACAAGAATCATAATACGTTTACGATAAGATAAGAAAAAGCCAATGCTGTGGAATGTTTTGTTGGTACTTTTAGTAGGTACCTAATGTACTATAGTTAAATGTTAAGTGCAAAGTTAAGTAGTTTTCCTCGGCTCCCACCGCACCGCGTTTTCCCACTTGTGTCACGATGCATTCATCACGGGGAGTGTTCCGAAGAGCTGTTTCACCGGATTCCTGTCGCTGAATTCCACCTTCGCACGACACGCCACAAGTTATAACATCATCCCCACCATCTGGATGTGTGGTGGTCCTCCACAGTGCGGTTTTCAAGGAGCTTTCTTCCACGTACTACAAAGCTATGGAATGAACTTCCTTTTGCGATGTTTCCGGGACGATACTACATGGGTACCTTCAAAAAAGGTCAATTTTAAGTAGAATCGAAGGAAATATGGTGCGATGTTGTGTTTTACGATGTAAAAGTGATAGTGAAAGAACACTTGTGTTATATAATGTATCTATATAATATATATACGATATTATCTGTCTCAAGTTGGCCATGCCAATCCGATGTCTAGTTACTATACTTGGTCTATGTGATTTTGTTTAAATTTTATTATGATTCTGTAGGATATCGTTATAAATAGCACGAATAGCTTCAGAGCACGTATACTTATACATAGATGACGTACCAATTACTTTAACTGCAAAATAGATAGACTTTACTGTAACTATCTATATAATTAACTATATTGGTCTGAATATCAATACATTATTATATTTTAATTACCTACAGTACAATATAAGCGTTATATAATTGTAACACATACACACATACGAGTATATTATAAATTCGTTTTAAATACTTATCGTATTTATAGAATTTTAATGTGGACAATGATACTCTGCAATCAATAATTAATTTATTTGAACTTGAACTTAAATAAAATTCGAACAATCTAATGTGTAGCTTGAAATTTGTCCAATAAACGTTAGGAGGGTTTTTCTAGAAAGACATGACAGCAAATTTTGTTCGAGTTTCAGCAATAGTTTTTTTGGCTTTTAAGACTTTTTCTAATTTCTAAAGTTTTCGAAGTATTGAAATTACAAAGGAAATATATTTCGCATGATTTAATGAAGAATGATTGTATAGGTACATTACCATCACCTGTGGGAGGCTCCTTTGTACAGGATGCCGGCTAGATAATGGGTATCGCAATGGCGCCTATTTCTGCCGTGAAGCTGTAATGTGTAAGCATTACTGTGTTTCGGTCTGAAGGGCGCCGTGAAATTACTGGGCAAATGAGACTTAACAACTTATGTCTCAAGGTGCAGTTGTGGTGCCGCTTAAAAATTTTGGGGTTTTTCAAAAATCCTGAGCGGCACTGTATTTTAATGGGCAGGGCGTATCAATTACCATCAGCTGAACGTCCTGCTCGTCTCGTCCCTTATCTTCATAAGAAAAGGTACATAACATCTCCTAACTTACGATACTAAAAAGTAAACTTTGGGTTGATCTATTATTTAAAAGGTGTCGTATTTCAGGTAAGTGCCCCTTTAAATTAACAGAATCGTGTAACTACACGTTTTCAATCATTTTCCTAAATAATTACATTTCAATTGCTAAAACAAATTACTTCGCCGACGAATGTTGACGGCACAATTGATGAGTTTATTATAAGCGTATATATACAATAGACTTTGAACATTTTTGCCACGAAATATGGTGTTAATTTGAATGACTGTTTTGTAGTTCAATTTATTTTATATTTAACGAATGCGTAGATGTTGGTGTGTTCCCTGACCTCATGAAATACAGCAAAATTATACCTTTGTTTTAATCGGGCAGTTCTTTTGACCCTGCAAATTTCAGGTCTTACTCAGTCCTACCTGTTTTTAGTAAAAATTTTGAAAAACTTTTGCTTGGGCAGCTACAAATGCATTTTTGTAAATTATTGAAAAAAATCAATTTGGTTTCACTAGGGCCTCATCAACAAATAATGCAGGTACTCGACTCATTGAACGCGTCTTCGACGCCTGGGAAGAGTCACAGGATGCATTGGGAATTTTTTGTGATTTGTCCAAAGCATTTGTCTGCGTCCACCACGAAAATTTACTCCTAAAACTAAATCATTATGCAGTAAAAAATACAGCCCTAACTCTGTTAAAAACATATTTAAGCGAAAGACTTCAGATAGTCGATGTAAATGGCAAATGGTCTTCGGGTAAACCTGGTGGAATAGGTGTTCCGCAGGGTTCTTTTTTCGGTCCTTACTTGTTTATTATATATATTAACGATTTACCGTTTGAGGTAGATGTTAGCCATGAGATTGTATTGCTTGCATCAGCAAAATAAAGTTAAAAAGTGAAGTATCATCAGATACTTCAGATCATCATCATGACCTACGGTATTTTACTGTGGGGTCATTCTGCTGACATTGATATCGTCTTTGCTCTGCAAAAGAGATCTGTTCATGCTATATATCAGTTTGGTTATAGACAGTCTCTCATATATAAATTTAAGGAAATAAATTTTATGACTGTTCCTTGTCAGTACATTTGTGAATACTTAACCTACGTTCACAAAAATCGTCACCTTTTTACTTCCAATAGTGATTTTCAATATTATAACACTAGAAATAAGGGATTGATCTAATTCTAGTAGGCTTCATAAGATACATAATAGCTTTAAAGGTAAATGGTAACACTTTTATAATAAAGTCCCAGCCACTGTTCAGGCATCATCTATAAATAAATTTAAATGTTTTATTTACACAGCTGAATATCTAAGTGAGCCGACTGCTGGGGCTAGATTATGATTATTTTATAACAATAGCAATGTTGTATATTTCATTAAAAAGAGCGCAAAAAAAGAATGCTGGGAGAGTTTCTTGCGCCACTTCTTCTCTCTCAGAGCGCCATTTGTTACCGAAGCGGTAATAATATCTAGTATATTAGGAATTATATCAAAAAGAATTCTAAACGAATCAATTTTGAGAAAATAAATGCCTTTAATGCCTTTTATTGTACCTACGTCAATATCTGCAGCCAAGTCTATTAGACAATAGAAATATTTATCTATTGCATGCATTATGTTTGGCACCGATTAAGTATTTATTGTATGCAGACACGCAGATCAAGCACTCGCTTCAATGAATGAGGAAGCAATAATTGAGTTATACAACACCGTCTAAATTTATTGACCGTGCACTTTGGTAATTCACGCACCGAGTACATGTCAAAGAATATTTAATAGTACAAGTAGAGAAGTCTCACACAAATCAATTATAGAAATAAGGACAATATGGTGTAATTCAGATTGCACAGGGCTATTAACATACATTTTTATTTACCTAGATTGCCTCCCTTTCCATCGCGTGACTCTTACCTATTCTGACGACAATAGGGTTGTCTTCTTTATCCAACTACAGTTTTGGATAAAGAAGACCTACCTAGTATTTTAAGTCATATTTAAAAAAATGCTTAATTTTTCTATAATATAGATAGTTAATATTCTTTCGTTGTCAAACCTACATTAGTTGCAGATAGTAATGTATGCGTTGGAAGACCACGACATAGTAATACCTACTTAGCATAGGAAATAAACAGCTACCTAGCTATCATGAATGGTAATTTCATAGTTATAATAATCACTATACATAAGATGGTTGCAGGGCCTTTAGGAAGCTTAAAAAATTTAAATATGGATCGCAATGACCCTTAACATGCTTTGCTTTTTTATGTATCTCCATCTTTAAAAGATCGGTCGGACCGGTGAAGTAGTAGGTGAGCAAAACTCGCGCGTGTGTCAGTCTTGAGTCCTTACTGGCTGGCCCACAGTCTCTGGCCTACTACCTTCCGATATCAAGTAGAGGGCAGCCTATCCTCACCCCGACCCATTAGGTCTGGCGTGCCACAGGGTTCAATCCTCTCTCCCACTCTATTCTCGCTCTTCCCAAGCGACATTCCCAAGTTTCGAAGTGACCAGCTCGCTCAGTAGGCTGACGATACGGCACTCTACTTTGGCTCCAACCGCTCAACCTTGAGCAAGATCATTAAAGTGCTTCGAGCCGCCGTCCGCGTGGACGCTACGAAGTAGTAAAAATAGTACCTATACCTGCATTTAATATGCCTGCATGCAATAGTAATTCATACTGAAGTGACACACACAATTTTCAAATTGCCACCAAATCGTAAAACAATGAATGAACAAATAAATAAAATACATACTTCAATATTGCCAATATTATTGAAGTATGTATTTTATTTATTTGTATTGTATATATAAGAGAACTCTATGCCAATATTATATTGGCATAGAGATCTCTTTTAGAAAATTAAATTTATTTTTTTATTTTATCGTTTACAAGTGTTAAGTGTCACCAATCAAATTATTACATTTAATGGGCGAGTCATTTTTAACTAAACTATTGTTTTTATTAAATAAAATAAACTAAGAATATACTCAATATAATCTGAATAGGTACCTGGTCCTACCTCTGTTACATACTTAACATTATTACTGTACATAATACCTTCCTATTGTACTTATGTCAAGATCATTATTTTAATTAGATACATTATTAACATAATTAGCATTATAATACAATCGTGAATGCAATTTTAAGTGATACTTATAGAATAGTAATAAGGAAGACAATTATATGCAATCTCAAGTTATGTTTTTCCCTCCTTTCGAATATTCTAGAACGTTTAAATTCGAAATAATATATTTGGCTTGTCCTATACCTTCCTTTACAATATACATTATACATGTATTATTACCTTATAGAAAATTATTGTTAACAATTTTGTGTTATTTATCTTAACTTTTCGCGTTGTAAGTATTAAGTGATCGTAATTCGTACTATCTCGGCGTTCCTCAAACGTGCGAACAGGAGAGATGCAGCCTTTCAGTATATTTTTCGTGAAATTAGCAGTTTAGAAGAAAACTCTTTTCACATACTGAATTGAACATAGAAAAAAATTTATATACCCTACCCAAAACACGCACAAATTATGATCAACATTCAAAATTGTATCGCATTTGCTCTCTATATGATGAAGTCTGTCAGGAGGTGGACTTATTATTTAATCCGTTAGTCCCTAGGTTCAGGCAAGTTCAGGAGACGTCTGCTAGAAATAGGCTTCGGGACTTTGTTTTATAGAAAATATTGAACACATTTAAAAGCATGCTGTATTTGTTGACTTCCAGAAGGATATAGGCACTCGCCCCTACATCTTAACGTGTACGCCCCTACAAAAGTATTAATAAATTTCACTAAGTAGCAAAGTTGTGATTTTGTCCGAGAACACCAAAAACACACCTAAAAAGAGTACCGATTTGAAATAAAACGAACCGACCGCAGACGGTGTGGCAGGAGGGAGAGTAAAACAAAATAACGTGTTTTTTATCCTTTATTTCCTACAATCTGTCTCCTTTGTGGGACATTCAGCACTATGTTGGTTGGTGCTATTGCTGGCGCGCTCAGAATGTGACCTGCGTCACAAAAGCTGTGTTTACTGTGTATTAAACTGATTGTATTAAATCTTGGGGTATTTTGCGTTTTAGGCGTCACGCTTTGTTTTGGTTTTCCATAAGTGTCCGAACCGAGCAGAATTACATTGTCACTGTTTGTATCCGTTACACATATAGCACCAGAAAATATAAATTCGAGAATTGCGTTGTGTTATTGTTAGCATATTTGTTGGAGTGTGAAACAATTAATTCACTTTAACCATATACAATATCTTGATAGCAAAGTGCCTTAGTGTACATTTGACGCGATAAGATATTTTTTTCTTTGCTAGATCTGTCGGATTAGCTAAATTGCTCGTTCCATCAATTTTTTATCATGAGGGGTGAAAACTATCCACCGTACCAGATTTTGGGTCATCAACTTCATTACTACCCAATTTTTATTCTGTTCCTGTAGTTTCTATTTATAGATCTCCTCCACTTTATTTTTGGTTTCACCCTTTCATTCTGCTTCCTTGTATTTCCCCTTTTAATAAATAAACTTTCTCGAAAAGAAACCAGTTTGGGGAAAAATGCTTAAAATTTAAAAATATTTCCGCTTTCTTTTCAAAATAATAACTAAATTAAATATTATTTCATTAGGAAGAATGACTAGGTGTTAGTATTAAACACCATTAATAAAAAATAAAGACGATTTATCATATGAATTTATGTTTCTGCATAATAATAATAAAAACATCCATGCCATGAAGAGTGTACCAGAATTCTAGAAATTGCTAATTATGGAACAGGTATCAAGGGTTCAAAGAGTGCTGGAATTTGAAGGGTCAGATATTCGTAGACCAGGAACAGGCCAAACAAGCTGCAGTGCAGAAGGATTGATATAACATGTTGAGAAATCAATTTGAAATGACTGTTAAACTAAAAAATCATCTTTTACGTGCTTTAGGGAATAATCTAAGCACATATTTAGTAAGCCGTCTGCTGAAGCAAATTTGAAGCTATTTAGACCTGCAAACGGTCTTAAACGCGAAAGGCAGCGTCGAAATTCAAGGCTGATTTACGTTAGAGAATATATGAATTGGACTCTGGATGATTAGTCAAGAGTAATGTTCTCAGACAAGTCGAGTTCATGCCATATACATATCCCTACACTGGTCCCTACACAACCGAAATATAGACCCCATCGAGCATGCCTGGGACGATCTGGGACGTTGTATATCTACGCCAGAAAGACTTTGGTAAATGGAGGTCTATAATCTATTCCGTATAATACTGTAGCCAATACTCTCTTTTTTTTGGCGTGCAGTGCTTTCAGCGTACAGCGTACTGGATCCACAATTCTGCGTTGCATGTGGTTAAATCGCTGGAGCTGATTATTTGTAAAAAGTTTTATTCAAAGTAAAAAAGTTAATACATTTAGATAACTATGTTACCATTTCCATTTCAAATTGCACCAAAGCAAAGATGCAGCAGACGACGTGAATTATATACAACACAAAACATGACTCAATAGACTTGCAGTTAGCACTTAGCACTTTGGTGAATCATTCCTCTCATAACTGACAGGAAGTGAATATCAATATTTAACGAATTGCCTGTTGGCTGTTTGTAAGTTTTATTGCCTTCGCTGGAATATGATGAGAGAGACATTACAATAAGAGAATCAAAGAACGGATGGTGAGCTGAGGGCATTTATTACACGTGGACAAAGTTAAAAAGCGTTTTAAATATCAAAATATAATCGTATAATTGATGCAACAACCTTTAGAGCTTGAATTCATTGTTTGTGTAAGGATCCTTCGTGAACATGATGGTAATGATTATAATTAATGTAGTTATCATAATTAGTAATCGCATCAAACAAACAGAATGTGTATATTAACCATAACAAGTTGACCAGACACCACAAGCAGCATTCGTTCACCAGTTGACTAGTGGACCATATTTGAGGGAAAGAGACGACCTGCTACACTACGCCACCGAGAGCAAGTTGTGTTTACGTTTGTGAAGGCCAGATTTTGCCCCAACTGAAACAATTATTTACTTAACTCAGCTACGTCAGGACAACTGTACAACTAAGGCTTTTTCAACTTATTTGCTCATATTAACTTCTTCCACTTGAAACAATGAAAATACAGTAATATTACAATTGAAATAACAAATAAGTTATTTTATTTCCTTAATTTAATTAACTTTAATGGAATAGCTCCTCTCATTATTTTACATTATATCATATTTTATATCTATTATAACAAATACATTTTTCCTTGTAAATAACACCACAAACAAGTTGCTAATTAATAGTAATACCACATTTATTATTTGTCATTGCTATTAATATATTCGTGAATGGTTGTTGACCTTTGACCAGCTCAATACGATCAAAATGATATTCTTTGGTTTAAATTTCCAAGAAATTGTATTGAAGAACGATTTTGAAGCACACATATCTTAACGAACCAACAATACCAACATTTTTTTCACTATAGCTGTATGATCAGCTGACAGGATTTTTCCACTTCGAACGGCTCAAGTTCTTCATGTTTTATACCAGGATACTTTGCATTAGATGCCCGCAGGGAGGGTACAAGCAAGCATTATTGAGATTTTGTTTGAGAAAAAAAGATCATTTCAGTCTAATATTTTAAGCACTATTAGCTTTTTATGTTATTTCATCCCAGAATACTCCACTGCCTGTCCATTTGTATGTTTTAACAACAAATAATAAAACTCATAGACTTAGAACTAGCCTAACTATAGACGACATGACAGCACGACAATGCGTGACCATTTTTGAATCGTCAATGTGTGTGTTAGCTAGATTCAAAATATTCAGGAGCTAATGCCGATTGTGGCTGACTGTATACGACTTGTAAATAAAGACCGGTTACAGAAACAATAGATTCGCTTTTCTTCTCCATCTTGCTGTATCTCTCCTTTTTTTAATATTTTCTTCTCTTTCGCACACTTTATTTGTCTATTCGCCGTTCTAGTACATTGATAGTCTATGATAAAAATTTGTTCCTTTACTTGTGGGCATGTTCCATTTTAATCAATAATGTATCAGCAGATAACATAATCATTCGTATATTATCTTGTTTCTTTTCATTAAACACAGAATATTCCACAACAATAATAATTAGTGTTTGATTAGCATACGCATAATATAGCTATACTGAACACTGACGAGTGGTGTGATTCAGTTAAACGTGACTTAAGTATTAAGTAAACGTTAATTACTTACATAAGTTCATAACAACGGGAACGTACCAAGACTCTATTGTTTCGTATTGTATATTACTCATAGTAATCTATTTCGCCTTTATCTCCACATTCCTCAACACATTTTGACAAAGCCTTTATGGGAAGTTTGTCCACTTCTAACATTAGGTAGATTCTTCTCTCTCGCATGCGTTGTTTGTCCATAACCTAGTATATTTTAAGTCTAACAATATCAGTGGGAGGCTCCTTTGCACAGCATACCGGCTAGATTATGGGTGCTACAACGGCGCCTATTTCTGCCATGAAGCAGTAATATGTAAGCATTACTGTGTTTTGGTCTGAAGGGTGCCGTAGCTAGTGAAATTACTAGGCAAATGAGACTTAACATCTTATGTCTCAAAATGACGATCGCGATAATTGTAGTGCCGCTCAGAGTTTTTGGATTTCTCAAGAATCCTGAGCGGCACTGCATTGTAGTGGGTAGGGCGTATTAATTACCATTACTTAAACCTAGTCGTCTCGTCCTTTATTATCATAAAAAACGTCTATTGTATACGGCCTATAAATATATATCAATCAATCAATCAAAATCATTTTATTCATATAGGTCACGGAAATGACACTAATGAATATCAAAAAATGAAATTTCTTGTTAAATTATTCGCTACTTCGTAAAGGGTTGAGCTAAAGAGAAGAGGTGAAGAAACTCATTCAAGTGCCACTCTTTTAAATCAACATTTACAATTTCATCGTTTTACAAATCATTTGAATTATAATATATGTAAAGTGATGCAACAAAAATACTCAAACGTCAAATAGTCAATATCTTACACGAGTAAGTCAGAAAAATAAATGTAAATTATTACAAAACAAAAGTTATTGAGTACAGTAGTTGCATCATCCACACACACCGTAAATAAATAAAGACATTTTGTGGGAATTTATTAGAGATTTTAAGAAAATATAAAAACATTTATATTATTTAATGTGAATCTCAAGCAGAGTTTCTCGTAACAGGATCATCCTGCCAGGCATGGGCCAGCCATCGCCTCCCTCGAATATACTTTAGGGAAGGGGACGCCCCGTCCCATGTCGCCGCCACAAGCAGTGACATTTAAGCGTACATGACGAAGCTTGTCACGAGAACTCAACCAAATAACAAAAAATGAATCTTCATCTACATAATATTATGGAACACTCACAATATGGTGACT
>CATIXQ010000013.1:17780061-17816513 GCA_949711755.1 Leptidea juvernica | reverse complement strand
CTTTGACTTTGACTTTGAATTGCTATTGGTAGAATTGTCCTTGAGCTAAACATAACATATTTTGAAAGCAGGTGTTCATGAGACGTGAAAGCATCTTAATTGGTCCCGTTTCTCTTAATGGCAAAGTAATACATGAACTTTCCAACAATCTAAGGGGAAATCATTGACGTCAAGGAGAACGTGGCCTGAATTAGATTAAGTGTAATAATGCTTTGATAAGTACATAATTTGTTGTAGTGAAAGCGTGATCGAATGACTTAAATAAATATTGATAGTCTAAAGTTAAAACTTACTACGACTTTTTTGAACACAGATATGTAGCCTTGAAATTATTTATAAAAGACTAAGGGACTAACTTATTTAAATAAAACACTTTTATAGGATTAAAACTGATTTTTAAGCTTAATGACCTTTCGAATGGCAACTCACACACACACACACACACACACACACACACACACCCACCCACATACACACACACACACACCACGAGGCAGAATTGAAACTGCCATGTGGTGCGTCCCCAGGTTGCGGATTGGGGACTGCCCGCGGATCGTAGCCTTGCGACACTGGGTAGGGGTGAAATAAAATTTCCCCCGCGGACAAAACACAACCCTAATGTCAAGGTCTAGCGTGCCGAGGACTGAAAGGTGTCGGGGTAAAGACGTCGCAAGCGCTCCCCTGGGGGACCAGGTCCCACCCCAGGCGTGTACTAGTGGCCTTACTCCGGCAACCGGGGCTCTGCCGGAGCGGACTGTTACTTCCCTAGGTTCTCGTGGGAACAGAATGGCAGAAAATCAAACAAAAAAACAAACAAAACAAAATAATATAGAGAAAGGCGTAAATACGCATTTTGCGACGTGTACAATGGACGTCGATCTTAAAAAGATCATAGAGTTCCATGAACAGATGATAAAATCTCTAGCAGAGTTCATAAAAGGAAAGATGAATGTTCATGGGGAAATCCGAAAGTATGTAGCTTCATTAGGTAGCTCATTCAAAAGAGTATCCTCTGAACTAGAGAAGAGTAACGAAAAAACTCGAAATATCGACACCAAGACGTCATCGATCACGATCACACGCCTAGACAATTACGTAAGGTGAAACGAAAACAACGTACATCTCCAATGGAAGAAGACAAAACATCCAAAAAGATTAACCAGACATCCATAACAACCGACATAGTCGAACACCAAGCCGAAAGTGAATTGGAATGGAAAGTGTCTAAGAAAACAGAAAAGTCGAGAAAATTGAGGAAGCCTCCAGCACGCCCAAATGCTTTGATTATTCGACCAGCTGATAAAGGAAGATATGCGGACATACTAAAACGCGTGAAGCAAGACAAGTCAACTCAAGAAGCCAGTAAATTTGTTGGCAAAATCCGCAAAACTACTACAGGAGACATGTTGCTGATCCTAACCAAGGATAGCACCGATAAAGCGCATGACCTGCAAAGAACGATTGCTGGTGTCCTTGGAGATGACGCCACAGTCATAAGTAAGGTGCCTGAAGTAGATATTGAAATCAAGGATCTCGACGAAACAACTACTAAGACGGATATTCTAGATTCATTGCAGATGGCAGTAGGGCCTAAACGTATAATTTCACCAGATGCTATCAAGTCACTACGGAAAGCGTACGGTGGAACTCAAATAGCCGCATTAAAAATTCGAGAAGAACGTCTCTAACGTCGTGCGAGAAGAACGTCTCTAACGGAGATGCTGTAAGATAGAAAAGGAAAGTGAATCGTTTGTTACTGTAGTCGATGTTAATTGACAAGTTGTAAACAGTCAGCCACGCTTGTCATTAGCTCTTTAGTATTTTAAATATGAAACCACTAGATAACGCACACATTGACTTTAAAAAGTGGTATCAGCTGAGCTGTTAGCTCATCTATTGCTACTGATATGCAGGCATATTTCATCATCTACTTTTGTTATGTGTTTCATTGCTCATATCATTTATTGTATTAAACTAATTTGCATGCCTAGTTAAACCTGGCGAAACATGTGAAACTGTAAAATTGTACCATCGTAACATACCATGTTTATTCGCAAATAAAGAATTTGATTGATTGATATATTCAGTCTATGGTTTTAATAGCTCAATATGAGAATATTTATAAAAGTGCCAGTACCAAAATTATTGCGACAGTTCATTAGTACTTTATATGTATACAGGATGTAATCGTTAAGTGTGTTCAAGTGATTATTCTGCTACAGTTACAGGAAAGGAAGAAGAAAGGAAGGTGAACGCGCTTTGTTTGAAGGTACCCATGTCGTATCGTCCCGCAAACACCGCACAAGGAAGTTCATTCCACAGCTTTGTAGTCTGCGGAAGAAAGCTCCTTGAAAACTGCACTGTGGAGGTCTGCCACACATCCAGATGGTGGGGATGATATCCTAATTTGTGTGTGTCGTGCGAAGGTGGAATTCGGTGGCAGGAATC
This sequence comes from Leptidea juvernica, assembly GCA_949711755.1. Taxonomy (NCBI): domain Eukaryota; kingdom Metazoa; phylum Arthropoda; class Insecta; order Lepidoptera; family Pieridae; genus Leptidea; species Leptidea juvernica. Next base: position 17,814,065 of record CATIXQ010000013.1, on the reverse strand, counting down.
AGGTGAAACAGCTCTTCGGACTACTCTCGTAATAAATGCGGTAAAAAACACACAATGAAGCGACGCCTCTACGCAACGCCAATCCAGCCATTTACAGAGCAGTGAGTCCCTGACAATTCGAGCTGCTCTGCGTCGCACGCGGTCAGATGGATCGAGCTGATACTGGGATGCGCCAAATTTTATGTACTATTATATGTACTGGCATTTAATTAAGTTTGTTAATTGCAATTTTATCAATGCCGTTTAATTTATTATATTATTTATAATATTTATTTATGCTTATCACTATAAATAAATTATACCTTGACAACGTAATCCAATCTCTGCGGCAATATCTGTAAATCTGTACAATTAATATAACGTAAGCCATTGTTCCGCTGCATTAAGAGACACATTATGACATAAAAGTAATAATTTCTATGAATTTCAAATTATACCGGCGCGAATATCTTTGTTACGAGCCGGTACACCGCAGGACTTTGTTGGTAATGTGCCAGTTTTGTAGGCGCCATGATAAGATATGATTCTTATGAACAGGTTTATTTGTATTAAATAGATAGCTTTTAACTTATCTTGTATTTGGTGTAGTAAAAAAGTAAAAGTACTTCAACTAGTTCAAAGCCTATCATAAAGAATAATCTTATTAAAATGGAAGGGATGATTTAGAAGATATAAAAGCTTAGGATATGAATTACCCTAAATATTTTGAGCAATTAATTACTCTTAAAATTTTTATATTAATAATTATGAATTCAATTATGCAAATTTAAACAAAATGGCCTAATTCACAGCTTGTGACGACGACGTGGGACGGGTCGTTCCCTTCCATATAATATGGTCCAGGGAGATGATGGCTGACCCATGCGTCATGTTTATGAACGGGCGCTATTTAAGGTGGCTGGATAATGCTGTTAACAGAAACTCTGCTTCATGTTTTAAAAATTAATGTTATTAATTTTTTTATTAACGCTAATAAAATGTTCGCAAAATGCCTTTAATTATTTACGGTGTGTGTGGATTGATGCATCTACTATACTCAAGCCGGAAGACGTCTACTGCTAGACGACGGCCTCTCCCATAGGTCTCCACGACGATCGGTCCTACGCTGCCCTCATCCAACGTATTCCGGCGATCTTGACCAGATCGTCGGTCCATCTTGAGGAGTGCCTACCAACGCTACGTTTTCTGCACTGCCGTACTACTTCCATCTACGTGGTCACCATTCGAAGACTTTTTTGCCCCACCGGCCATCTATCTATGTGCGCTGCTCACTGGCACGTCAGTTTCCCAATCATTTGGACTCAGTCGGTAACTTTGGTTCTCCTACGGATCTCCTCATTTCTGATGAAAGGAAACTCCGACCACACTCCTCTTCTCTTCGCGAAATTGGACCTGCCTAACTGGATTGTTTTTCCGAGGTAGACGTTCTCGTCAACAATTTCCAGAGAACAGTTCCCAATCTTCGTCTTGTACATGTTCATTTTGAGACCTACTCCTTGGGAAGCTGTATTGAGGACATCCAGCATATGGCTTCCATGGTCTCTGCCATGATTAGTATATCGTATCGTAATAACTCTTGCTTTTACTAATTAACTTACATTTACTTTTTTTGAGCTACTCGTGTAAGGAATTGAGTATTTGACGTTTAAGTATTTTTGTTGCATCATTCTACATATTATATTGTAATTGAAATTATTTGTTAAACAATGAAAAGAATAATAGAATAAAAATAAAAGAGTGGCAATGAGTTTCTTGCTACTTCTTCTCATTAAAGCTCAACCTTTCCCGAAGTGTTGGTAAATGTAAAGGAAAACAAAATATTTGACATTCATGAGTGGCATTTCCTCGACCTACATGAATAAAGCGGTATTGATTTTATATTTTAAAGTAAAGTCAGTAAATTCCTCGAATGGCGACCACGTAGCGGAAGACACAGTGTTGGTAGGCACCCCCCAAGATGGAGTGACGGTCACGGGATAGGGAGTTGTGAGGCAGCTGCCCATGGGAATCCGCAACAACAGGTGTCAAGAGATGCATTGCCGGCCTTTAAGGTAAGTAAGGGAGTATGCTCATCTCTTGAAGGTCCGTATGTCTTAAGCTAGTGCCCATTTGCACAACCTCTCGGGAAGCCCGTAGGTTGGCAGTTTCGCTAAAAGCGCCAAACGCCATCGCCTCTCCCTTCGACTCAACCGCTTGCATCCATTTATGGGTGAGGTTTATTTTTATTTGCTTGACTACTACAAAGATTAGTGGAATTGCATTTTGCTATGTTCGTAGTTGGATGAAATAAATTAAGCATGATACTACAAACGAATCTAAATCATCTTCATTAATAAAACTAAATTACGATTCACATAATAATAAATAATAATTTCTAAGCCTTTTATTCCTTGTATATTTCTTGTACAATTTTCAAAACAATGTGAATGCAAAGTTGTTTACAGATACAATTTTATTTAGCTTATTTAAAAAAAAGAATGTTTACAAAATAATAAGGTTATGACGATACGTCACTCGAATAGTTAACTCAGTTGGCAGAGCACTCTCACGCAACGCTAGAGGTCGTGGGTTCGAGTCACGCATCGTTCATAAAATTTTGTTTTAAAATTTTATTTGTGTATTAATCCTAGAAGAGAGGGTTATTACTTTAAAAATATAACAAATAATAAGGTTAAGTAGTTCATTATGTTATCATTTCAAGGTGTGTAGTGTGATTTGAAAATATTAGTAGAGTGCCTACGTAACACAACGTGATATACAATAATATATAACGTAAAGATTATATATATATACATTTCGTTAGCAAGATCCCTCTCAATGAAAGATAAAGGCCTCCTCCAAAGATGGCCAGTACTCTTTATTCTCTGCCGCTCGCGGCCATTGTATACCTGCTACTTTTATGATGTCGTCTGCCTAGCGCGCGTTTGGTATTCCTCTTTTTCTCTCTCCTAGTCAACATGCCCATGTTGTTCTCTATTTAGTCCAGCGATTATCGCTAAGTCTTGCAATATATCCAACCCATCGCCATTTAAACTTTTTTAATAGCTGAGAGCGTCAATGACTTTGGTTCTTTGTCTTATATCAGTGTGGCGGATCTCTTGGATTTTCATAAATTTCAAGATGATTCTCTCCATACTCCTTTGACAGGATGTAATTTTTTTTGTTTTTTTTGGTGAATTTCCAAGTTTGACTGGCGTATGTTAATATAAGCGATTCACATATTAATATAAGCGATATATTATCACATTCAACTATTGAAAAAATATTGTGTATGAACAATCTAGCAGTACATTTGGCCATAGTGTTTGAATCAGAATTAATGTGCCGTTGATACAACCAGATGACCGTAAATATAATTAACACGTGAATGTTTATGGAGCTCAAAACACGATGAAGAGATATGGCTTAATGGTGCGTACGTCATATTACTTATCAAAAGTCATTTAACTATCAAAAGGTCTTTGTAAATGATATTTTGTTTTCCGAAACAAGCTTAAGTAGAAATGAAATTGTGTCATCATGATTCAAAATACCAACATGTGGTATTTTAATGAAATATTTTGTATGAAATTAGATATAATATTAAGCTTTAAGTTTAATAAAAATGTACAATTTACATATTATGTTTAATGTTTGATATCCTTGCTCCCATGAATAGGCATAGCTCGGTATTTTTTTTATGTATGATTTACGTAATTCTTCTTTAGGTCGATGTGGAATTAATCTTTTGGTCCCATAAAATTTTTACATAGATTGGCCCAATAGTTTACCAACTTAAAACCTATCAAGAGGTAGCACATAATATAAATAATAGTATTTTATTAATATTAAAGGTAAAGGTTTGCATAATATGTGTATTTAATTAAATTTATATTAAGTTCTTTTATACTTTTTTAAATTATTTCCTTACTTAAGCATAATAAATAATTTTATGTACATATTATAGAGCCTTTGTTTAAAAGATTTCAGTACATAAGGTTCACGTAATATAGGAGCTACAGAACATTCGAGCGGACAAGTTAAATGAGGTTCAACACAAAACAAGTTAAGGTCAAGTTAGTTAAGAATTCTACAAGCAAAAAATATTAAATTATTTTATTTAATTTGTGTAGGTCCTATCTATCATTGTGTGATCATACAACACTTATTTATTTTGTCTATAAGATATATAACTTTACCAAAATTTACACATATTATCATGTACAAAGAAAGTAAAAAAAAATACCCGTATTTGTAATATTGTATAATAAACAGGCTTGTATTTATTTTCTTACTTTTACCCTTATTGAAAATTAGATATTTAACTTATAAAACAAGCCCACCATTTCATCAGATAATAGTAACCTAACCCCTTGAAGTTAAAAAAAATAACTTGACAGTTGTTGAGTATAACAATGCAAATGGTCAATAAATAAAATGAAAAATCAGAGGAAATGTAAAGTTACAAAAATATCAAATCAAAAAACGGAAAACAATAATTGAATGCCGAGATATACTAAAGCAAACAGAATGACATTGTTAAACAAGATATCGCTATGTTGTTGTCTAGTTGACAACAATCTGAGTTTTATTGTTTTTAAAAGTTTCTACTTAAGATCACTCTACGTAATTGAAAACTTTATGGCGAGGTTAATATTTAATAATACATCTTTTGTAATTTATTCGTAACTACTACATTTAAAAAACAAATTATTTTCATAATTTTGTATATATTTTTTTTATAAAATTAAGGAACCAGACGAGCAGGACGTTCAGCTGATGGTAATTGATACGCCCTACCCTTTACAAGGCAGAATTTTTTAAAAATCCAAAAATTCTGAGTTGCACTACAATTACGCTTGTCACCTTGAGACAAAAGATGTTAAGTCTCATTTGCCCAGTAATTTCACTAGCTACGGCACCCTTCAGAGCGAAACACAGTAATGTTTTGCACATTACTGCTTCACGGCAGAAAAAGACGCCATTGTGGTACCCATAATCTAGCCGACTTCCTGTGCAAAGAGCCTCCCACTGGTAAATTATTCTGGTACATTTCAATTACAGTGGTCATGTTCACTTAGTTGACTCGAGCTGACCCTACCTTAAACAGCAAACGTAGTCACATAGTCAAACGTTACAGCTCAGATTGATTCAAAATCTAGAAAATATTATGCTCAGCGTGCGTGAAGAATTCTTAGTTAACTTAACCTTAACTTATCTTGTCTTCTGCTTAACGTCACATAACTTGTCCGCAAGAATCCTAAGAAACGTTACCCTTTTTTGACATATTTTGGTATAGTTGTGGTTACCTGAAGGCCAGAGATGGACAATGTTGTACTTTCACTTTTTGCTTAAGGACGTTATTTAGATAAGCCTTCATTAATTTTTTTATCAGAGATTTTTTTAGTGAAAATAACGGACGAGACGAGCAAGACGTTCAGCTGATGGTAATTGAAACGCCCTACCCATTACAAGGCAGTGCCGCTCAGGATTCTTGAAATACCCCAAACTTCTGAGCGGCACTACAACTGCGCTCGTCACCTTGAGACATAAGATGTTAAGTCTCATTTGCCCTAATTATTTAATGTACTGTAATTTATTAATGAACATGTAAGTATAGATGTTTGTTTCAAATTAAAAAAAAATATGGACTACAACACTCTTCTTAACCACGGCGTTTTTCAGTTTGATGTTATTAACTGTATATAAATTTAATTATTTCTCGATATAAATAAAAATAATTCAATCACAGTTACAAAAATAAAACAAAATATTCCACGTTTGATGAAATACGTGAAGCATATTATACACATACGTGAACAGAGATGGTTTTTGAGTTATAAAGGATTGGTCACATGATTCTATAATAGTTATATGGTTATGGTTAGCAAATTTCTCTCATTTTTTGTGTTATTACAATAATCACACTGCAAGACAATGAAGTGATAAAGCAATGCAAAAACCTACGTTATCTGTCAATTTTAATTAAGAAAATGCAAGAGAGCTGGATAAGCATAGATGTTATCATCACAAAAATTAAATTACCGAAGCCATTGGCTACGGTCGTATTGAAACGAGGGGAATACGGACACTAAAATTAGTTAGCTTGAACCTAGTACAGCTTGTAATAGCAATATTGCAACCTACTTAATCTATAAAACAAAATTAAGAAACAGTTTTATTTTATCGAGCTCAAGAGATATATTGATTGATTAGATAGATTGGCAGTATCGCTCCTGTCGTATCGTCCCGGAAACATAGCACAAGGAAGCTCATTCCACAGCTTTGTAGTATGTGGAAGAAAGTGCCTAGAAAACCGCACTGTGAAAGATGATATCCTAAATTGTGGCGTGTCGTGCAAAGGTGGAATTCGGCGGCAGGAATTAGGTGAAATAGCTCTTCGGAACACATCCCGTGATAAATGCGGTGGAAGACACACAATGAAGCGACGTCTCTACGCAACGCCAAGTGATCCAGCCGTTCGCAGAGTACTGGGTCCCCGACAATTCGAGCTGCTCTGCGTTGAACGCTTTGGTACACGCTTTATAATTACACAGGATTTTTTTTACTAAATGTATCCATATTTTATACAAGGAATAGTATGTAATTGTTTTTTTCTTTGATTAACGCAAGTGTTACACATTTAAATGAAACAGTTTTAAATGGATTAAAACGCATGATATAGTATTTGTTTCTTTGTTTGTACATTTGATTTTTACGTTAAAGTTTTTGTTATTATTATAGTTAACCCGTTAACCCGAACTTCATAATGACATGTTTCTATGACAAATACTATCTTGAATCATTTCATATAACGAAACGTCAGGTTAACTAAAATAATAATAAAAATTTAACCTTTACTTAAAAATCAAAAGTAAAAGCTAAACACAATTACACGCTTTTTAATCCTTTAAAAAGTGTTTTATTTAAATGTAATTAGTTTAAAATTAAAAGGCATAAAAGTCATAAAAGGCATTTATTTTCTCAAAATTGATTCCTTTAGAATTCTTTTTGATGTCATTTCTTATACTACGAGATACTACTACCGCTTCGGAAACAAATGGCGCTCTGAGAGAGAAGAAGCGGTGCAAGAAACTCTCCCAGCATTCTTTTTTTGCACTCTTTTCAATAAAAATATACAATATTGTACAGTCGCTATAAAATAATCACAATCTAGTCCCAGGCTGTCCGATCATTTAGATATTCAGCAGTGGAGTAATAGGATTTACGACAGAGCCATTTTTCATAAAACATTTAAATTTATTTATAGATAATGCCTAAAACAGTGGCTGGGACTTTATTGTAGAAGTATATACATTTACCCTTAAAGCTATTATGTATCTTATGAAGCCTACTGGAATTAGTTACAAGGTTAAAAGAAGGCTTGTCGACAAGTTCAAAATCGAATGAGAAATCGCACATATTTTTAGGAGCTTATTCTATTTCAAACATTCTTTTGTTTTCACTGTAGTAAATCCAAAAGTTTTTAAGCATATTGCTTACAGATAAAACTTGAACCACATTAATAAGCTTGTTTGCCTTATTTACGTCTTTAACATCACAACAGTCACAAAGTTTACAAGGAAAAACTCATGGAAATAGGAGATATTTTGAGAAGAGTCATTAGTCGAGTGTTGCCCTTACACCTTGTTGCAAGCCCGAAGATATTATCCGAATGCTGCTTGGAATATTTTGAAATTGATATATATCTTATAAAAAACTTCAAACATTTACGCCTACACATTGTCATTATTTATCTTTTGAATTTACTTAACCGTATGCAAAACAAAATAAATTAAAAAAATTAAACTAATCAAAAATTATTAAACTAATTAATTTATAATAATAGGTTAATAATTCGGGCATGTAGCTGTTATAATAGAGCATACAGTCATATTGAAATATTTCATGAAAAGTTAAATGTTTTCAGATCATTGGCTTGTGATAATTTAAATAACTACTGATTTTTTTTACCCCATTCTTATATTTTTTTTCTGAATACTTAACTCATTTATAACTAATTCATTATAGTATTGTATAATAGGCGTGTATAATATTGTGTAACTTATATAGCTTGTAATTAGTTGTTAATTTGTATTACTTTTGTTTTGTGGTTTTTATCTTACCGTTGCTTACCTTTTAACTAAAAGTGTCGTATAAATTGTTGGAAACTTCACTGGTGAAAGTGAAAGATTTAAGATTTGTTAATATTTAAGTATCATAATACTGTATGTTTCCTATACCTGAATAAATAAAAAAATAAATAAATAAATAATTGAAATTTTGAAAATGTCAAAAAAGAAATTATACATTTACAAAACAAATTTTTAACCAGCCTAACGGGGGTGCTATTCATCTACGAGTTCTGACGGCTACGGCGCGGTTTAGAAGAAGTAAGTGTCAATGCCTACGCTAGCTACGAGATTGCTTACGCAGCTACATGATTAGGATGTTCCGAAATGATATTATTGAAAAATGATTTATTAAGGCAAATTATGTATTTTTTTTATGATTATGGGTAAATAACTATACCCGTGTGTTCAATTAATGTCGCCATTGTACCGCTGTATAAAAAAAACATAATCTAAAGTCTCAATTGTTGTTATCCTATTCATCTTGTTTATTTATAATTTATTAATATATACTTTAATATATATTACTTCGTACCAATGTATACTTTCTAACAGATATTATGTAAAAAATATGTAACTAATATGGTACTCAATAAATATCTTATCTTATATCATTATAAATAATAAGTAAAATTATCAAAATAAACACAAAATTGTCCAAAAAAGCTTATTTTTACACAAAACATGCGTTTGTTTACAATGAACATGATTTTAACCCGAAAATAAATACATTTTTGCCCAAAAAAAATTACTTGTATTATAAATAAACAGCATTGATTTTGCAACTAAAACAGGTATTTTTACTTTTGTGGGGTCCTAGTAATTTTTTTTTATGGAGAAAGGAGGACAAACGAGCTTACGGGTTATCGGGTGTTAAGTGATCACCACCACCCACATTCTCTTGCAACACCAGAGGAATTACAGGAGCGTTGCCGGCCTTCAAGGGTGTATGCAACTTTTTTTGAAGGTACCCATGTCGTATCGTTCCGGAAACACTGCATAAGGAAGCTCATTCCACAGCTTTGTAGTACGTAGAAGAAAGCTCCTTGAAAACCGCACTGTGGAGGACCGCCACATATCTAGATGGTGGGGATGATTTCCTAAATTGTGGTGTGTCGTGCGAAGGTGGAATTCGGTGGCAGGAATCAGGTAAAAAAGCTCTTCGGAACACTCCCCGGGATAAATGCGGTAGAAGACACACAATGAAGCGACGTCTCAACGCCAAGTGAGCCCTAGCATAACACACTATATATAATATTTTGCAAACTAAATCTTAATTAACATTACACAGTTCCGGTCCCTACCCAATGTCAGTTAAAATTTTTATGGGGCAGTGCCGGCGATATTAATACCATCTTTGTGCAGCAGACCAGGGCTATTCGCAAGATTTTTAACTTACGTCCTAAAGAATCATTAAGAGAAAAATTTAATTAAATAAACATTTTGACTGTTGCTTCTCAATACATGTTTGATAATGTTCTGTATGTACATAAGCACATTGACGAATTTACTAGAAACTGTGACATTCATAATGTTAACACGAGGAACAAACATAAACTTGTTATGCCTACTACACGATTGGGTCGAGTTAGTAAGTCTTTTGTTGGGCTATGTATATGCTTCTACAATATGATCCCAGAAAATGTACAAAACAAAGTGTTACGAAATTTAAAAGAATTATTAAAAAACGTTTGTGTGGGAAAGGTTACTATAGCATAAACGATTTTCTTAATGACACCACGGACTGGGAATAAAGCGAGCACCCTCAGGCTCTAATTATAAATGTTTATTGTACGATATCACATTGTAATCTATATTTTTATATTTAAAAAAAAACCCGCTGAGTTTCTTGCGCCCATTCTTCTCAGGTCTGAGGCAGTCTCTTTTGAATGGGTGGTAGTTTTTGACGTGCAATAAGTGATTTTGAATCCAATTTTGAATAAAAGTATTTGAATTTGAATAATAAGTTACCCTTAAAAGCCGAAACCAATATTAAAAAATACATAAGATCTTTGAAAAAGTTACTTTTGGAAAAAATTTACTAATAGAGGAAAACAATATTTGAACGTCTGCCCCTCTGTTGTTCATTGCTATGCCTTACGAGATGCATGTGATAATTATTTAGTACTACAATTTTGTTTAGTAACGAAGTCGCATGTAACGCAATATAAATAAATAAATAATTAACATATTTACTTTTAATAAATGTATAGAGTAAAGTTCTTTATGAAATTTAAGGAAAGATTAAGTTAGTAACGAAGTAATAACAGTTACATCGACTTATGAATAAATTTCATTTATCAAAATATTCGAATATCAGCAACACTTAAATCAAAACTGTGACTTATCATTTTAAGACTTATTTTGAGTATTAGAAACTGATTTATTACATTTCAGGCATTCCATTTTGAATTTCGTCTCTCAATTTCAACATCGAAAGCTAGTTGGTACTATGCCAAGAATGTTGTTTTAAGATTCATATAAGTACTCCCCTTTAAATATCTGGACCTATATTTTTACCTATATTATATTAACATTATAATATTACAGTTACTATGATTATAAGGTACACTCGACTAACACAAGCTCTTATAGTAGCTTTTTCTAAACATAAGACCGGCTGCGCCGTCTCAAGGTGGTGGTGGACGGCGTTTAAATTGGAGTGGATTCCCTAACTGTTGCTAAAGTCCACATTAAGCGTGAAGCCGGGTGCCATGGCATTACTGCCTCGTTTGTTCTCGGACATGCGTGGTTCTGTTCCCCTTCCCAGAATACGATGGGCGACTCGAGCGAGAATGCTCGGGGAAGGAGTGTATGTACTTCTTTAGAAGATATCCGTTAGTATCGTCCTGTAAACACCGAGCAAGGAAGCTCAATCCATAGTTTGGTGGTACATGAAAACAAGTTCTTTGAAAATTACACTGTAGAGGAGCGCCACTACTCCAAATGGTGAGGATGATATCTAGAGAGACTTTGGGATAAGCCTTATTGTCGGTTGTTGACCAACTGGTGATCGTCTAGGAATACCAAGAGCTGGCGGTTACTTATATTTTCCGTTATTTTGGAGAGCAGGGAGGTAAAAGCAAAAGGCTGGCAGTTAGCCAGATACGAGCTGTCATCTTTTGCGGACATCCTCCTGGAGTAAGGAGTTACTCACGTACGTGACTGTACCTTTTGAGAATGAAGTTTGGAATAAACAGGTTAGCACAGGCGTGAACTCAGGGGTACAAGTTCTGAGTACGATTCATGGAAAAGAAAGCTCGTAGAATAGTTTCCTGTCTGAACTGTGCTTCTGGCATAGAACTCTGACTCCGCGTGATGGTAGAGGATTTCTTTTCTGTAGTCTTTAAGAGTTGAGCTGGAGGCAAAAATAATGCCGAGAAGACCTTCTTTTTTTTGCCGTATGAGCCTGGGTGTAATTCACCATGTGCAGCGGGGCAGGCCTGCCCGAGCTTGGCTGGAAATCATCAATCCGGCCTTTATAAGAGCTGAAGGCTGGCCCTCATGTAGCCTAGATCTGAACTCCTTGGACTACAATTAATAATTGTTAGTTTAAGAAGGTCTGGCCTGATCTAAATGATACGCCTATATCGTATTTATGCCAAAGGCATCAGACTAAAATTCTTTTTCAATAAATTTAATACATAATATAAGTTTTATAAATATTACATAACGTCATTAATAATGCATTTTTATTTATTACAATACTTCATTTTCAAGCCTGTTATGTTTTTGCATGATAAAAACTCATATAGAGAAGTAGTACAGAAAGCTGAAACAAATAACACTGTACTTCTTTCTACACATTGAGAATTATAATGATGAAATCAAATCAAATTAAAATCACTTTATTCATGTAGGTCACAGAAATGACACTTATAAATGTCAAAAAAATTGTTCTTATTGAATCTACCGCTACTTCGTAAAGGGTTGAGCTAATGAGAAAAAGTAGTAAGAAACTCATTGCCACTCTTTTAAATCAAGATTTACATTTTCATCGTTTTACAAATCATTTCAATTATTTATTTATATTATCATTATATGTCATAAGCATACTTCAAATTAATCTAAACTTTTTACGAATTCAAACAATAATAAGCTTCTTGCCTTTGCATTTAATATTTCAGTTCTTATCTTCTCTTGTTGAGACATAGTTTAAAGTTAGCTCGTATTATGGTGACAAAAGTTTCGAAGTCAGCATTCGTAATAATAGGAAATATGAATCAGCTGAGTACAGCGTCTTATAATAAGTATCTGAGATAACGTCATGTTCGTATCTCCATGTCCCGCTTATTCGCCAGTTAATTTATTTACCTAATATTTGTATTTCTTTGGTGTTGGTATTTATAATATGGATGAATGCTTTATTTAATTCACATAATTTTATAAACATTATTATTTCGATTAGTTAATAAAATATTAAGTTGTAATAAGTATAAAGTTTCAATACAGGGTTATTGGTAATTCGACGTATTCTCATTTGAAGGTGATACAGGTAAGACTATTTGCGATAATTTTAACCCCCATTGGTATGCATTAAGCAAAAGTGAACATTGTTGAGTGTTTTGTTATGTTATGTATTCAACATCAAATTGATTTAAAAAAATATCAATTTAAATCTGGTTTTTTCCTTTGATTTATAAAAAAGCAACAAAACTGGCAAACTGGGGTGTACCTACAATATTAATAATAAGGATTTGTTATTATATTATAGGATAAGTATTTAAAATATATTATATATAATAATTAATATATTATATTAATATATAATGATTTTAATTATTGATATAAACTTAAATAATTAGACGACCAATTATGTAATAAATATAATAAATTTTCCTTCCATGAAAGTAATTTCTGATAGATTACCCTCTATAGGATCTAAATAACGAAAGAAATACATCAAAATGTTGTTTCAATACAATATATTTATAACTGTTATTGTGTTACATTTCAATGCGTGATCAAAAACATAACGTGATCTATGTTCAGTATGAACAATCGTTTAATGTTTGTGTAAGCAATTTTGACCGTGTCACCCGCACATGTCGACTGATTGACGCATGTTGTTGCTGCTATAACGCTCAATTTTAATAAATTGATATCGAGGCAACAACCAATCCCATTGTGATGTGACATAGTTCTTTTTATACTATCGTACTTCATTTCTTTTTCAAATTTACAACTTAATAAATAAGAAACTGCAGATTCACTCAAAACAATTTATAGATTGTAAAAAAATCGTAGAGAAGTTGTAAAAGACTCTCGTCTATGATGCAACTGAGATATTCCTTCAACAACTTAAATAATGTATCTATTTTAATTTTATCAATAGCTTAACTAATATTTACATAATTCAGACAGGAAATATATCTACACGCACATATACGAGTATACACACATGCACCCAACACTCACAAACGCAACATAAACGCACGCACACACACACTCACACGCATATACATACATACATTTATCATTTAAGTTAATATTTTAATAAATGGACTTATCTGTTCTTTAAGAATTAAATTGTTTTAATAATATTTGTAAATCTAAGTGCTGCATTGTTAAAATGATCAAAAATAACTTTTCAAATATTTAACTTGTAAATTTTTATGTAATTTTTATTTATTTCATAAATTTATTATCATGTCACTAGCATGTCAATTAAACTTTTATTAAAAATAATACATGCTGAAATGGAAGAGCGTAGCCAACTGGTACAGGTATTATTTACCCAAAAGGAGACTCCGGACACTCGTTTGTGAGGTCCGAAAAAATGGCGACGTAAAATTAGCGAAATTGAAAAAAAAAACACCGAAATTTATTGCTTTTTTGTTGCTAATTAGTTGCTAAAAATTATTTTTTTTGCTCTAACCGATCGCAAAAAGTCATCAATCGGGAAACACCTACTATTTGGTTTTGGTTTCGTTGTTTTAACTGTTCATACATAACCTAACCTAACCAATTTTAATGAATTGTAGTTGATAGAGCTTTGGTTTATAATCGTGTTATAGTGCTATCACTCTTATTACAATGTATTACACAGTTTTCATCAAAATTGTTAGTTAAGCTAGCGTGGCAAAATCATTTTTTTTTTCTTCTGATCATCTTTCAGCAACAAATTGACCCCTATTTGCTTGATTGATCAGTCTACATTCATTCATCTTAATGTAAGGTTAGCATTTTTGCCGATTTTTTGCGATCGGTTAGAGCAAAAAAATTAAATTTTTAGCAACAAAAAAGCAGCAAATTTCGGTGTTTTTTTTTTCAATTTCGCAAAATTTACGTCGCCATTTTTTTCGACCTTAGTTTCTGTAAACTTATATTTTTAAGTGAAACAAATTATTACTATTATTATATTTATTAGAATACCATTAGGCAATATGTAGCAGTGAAGAATAAAGTAAAGTAAATAGATGATAGAATACAATACAATAATATAAACTTTGAAGTAAGTATTTATGCAATGGCAAAGTATTTATTTATTGTAGCTTGGTGCATTGAGTTCTGTTAACAAATCATCAATTACGCCCATACATTTACGATCTGAGTGTTTTATAAAATAATTATAAGTCTTAAGAATATTTTTTATGAAAATTGATACGCCCTGCCCATAACAATGCAGTGCCGCTCAGAATTCTTGAAACACTAAAATTCTGAGCGGCACTTCAGTTGCGCTCGTCACCTTGAAACATAAGATGTTAGGCCTCATTTGCCCAGTAACTTCACTAGCTACGGCGCCCTTCGGACTGAAACACAATAATAATTACACATTACTGCTTCACGGCTGAAATAGGCGCCATCGTGGTACTCATAATCTAGCCGCCATACTGTGCAAAGGAGCCTCCCACTGATAGAAATAAATTATGTGGGAAGTAATTCTATTGAAATAAAGCAGAAAATAATTCGTGTTTATAAGTTAATGAGGAGTGAGGATTTCTCATTCAATTCAAAAATTTTTTTTTAATACAGCAATCACTTAGCAGTAGTCTATTCCAAGTTTTGTTTTGAAATTTCAAATACGTTCTCTGTTAGCACCAGATCTATTTCACATACTTATGTAAATTGTAGATTACAAAGTAACAAAAAGCAGTAATATGAATTTATAATAAAATTGAACTTCCAACGCAACAAAAGTGTCAAATTTCATCATAATATGTTTTCTTTTAAGTTTAACTTGACTAACAATATGATCGTCTAGACTGCTTCTTGTAAGAAACTTAATTAATAAAACATCTAATATAATATCTAATAAACCTCGATCAAGGGGTTGAGGAAGCTGCTTTCGGTCTGTGAGCATTATGGAAATGCGCACGGACTGAAATACAACGTTTCTAAAACTCAAATTATGGTGTTTAAGGCAAGACAGCCTCCGGAGAGAGTGCCGAGTGTGTTTTTGTACGGCACGGTGGTTGGTGTAGTTAAGCAGTTCATGTACCTAGGACATTTGTTGACGGAACGGTTGTATGACGATGATGACATTGAGCGTGAGCGGAGGGCCCTTGCAGTCAGAGGCAACATGCTCGCTCGACGATTTGCAAAATGCAGCAAGGATGTAAAAACCACATTATTCAAGGCATACTGTTTAGGCATGTACACCTGCCAGCTGTGGGTAACGTTTTCTCAGAAAGCTACGAGCAGAATAAGAGTCCAGTACAATGATGCGTTCCGGACTCTTATGCGGCTCCCGCGGTGCTGCAGCGCGTCGGGCATGTTCGCAGACGCTGGGGTCCCCGACTTTTTCGCCATAATCCGGTCTCGCGTTGCCTCTTTCTGGCGGAAACTGCAACGTTCCGACAACAAAATACTCGTGGCTGTCTCTGACGACATCAGGAATCCAGTAATAAGCGCTGGATCTCTGTTCACATGGACAAGAATAAAAAATGACTGCACAAATTTGTGCAATATTTATATAGTTTTAGTTAGTCTAATTTTAATTTGGCACCCCTTTACAGTGTTCAAAATTTTTTGTTACTATGGGTTTTATTATGCCTGAAATAAATACGTTTTATTATTTATATTAATGTCGAACTCAATTCGATATACTGTCAAAGTTTTTCGAACATATCGTCCTAACGATCTAATCTAAATTATAGCTTAGCTTTGTAGGTAATAAGTTTCTGGGCTCCCACCCCCTCCTCTTCTCCCCTATCTATCTCGACCTCATCGATGGTAAAGACTGTTATTTTATTTTTGCAGTAAAAGCAGAATGCCCTGTACTTTCCCCGGGGCGTAAAAAGAATAGGGGAGTCCCAGGCCCATGGGTGTCGTAAGAGGCGACTAAGGGCTTTTTAGAAGTGGGAGAGTCACGCTGCCGTCTTATGACGTCAGCACAATCGGGCCAGACTCGTCCGGGTTAATTACCACACTCGCACAGAATACCGACGTGAAGTAGCGGCCTAGTGCCGCTATGTTTCGCATAGGTTAGTGTCGAGGACCGGTGGCCATCCCGTATGAGAGCGGTCCATAGAGAGATATTACCCCAGGAGGGTACCGGCTCTACCAGAGCCGGAGAATCCCTCCCCGAGCACTCTCGCTCGGGCTGCCCTTCGTATTCTGGGGTGGGCACAGAACCACGCATGACCGAGGACAAACGAGGCAGAAACACCACGGCACCCCGCTCCACGCTCAACGTGGACTTTTGCAATATCAGGGGAATCACTCCAATTTAAACGCCGTCCACCACCACCTTGAGACGGCGCAGCCGGCCTTGTGTTTCCTTACGGAGACGCAGATATCTCGACCTAGCGATACCTTATATTTAACGTACCCCGGGTACAAAATTGAGCACAATTTTTTGCCTCATGCCGGGGTATGTGTGTACGTTAGGGAGGATATCTACTGTCGCCGTCTCGGCAATTTTGAGGGTAGGGACCTGTCTACTCTCTGGCTCCGCGTAGATTTAGAGGACCGCGTCCGTATCTATGCGTGTGTCTACAGGTCCCATAGTGGTAACGCAGAAACCGATCATCTCATGGGCTGCGTTCAAGCGGCAATTGACGACGGGCTTGCACAGATCCCCTCCGCTGAAATCGTTGTCTTGGGTGATTTCAACGGGCACAATGCCGAATGGCTTGGATCACGTACCACAGACTACGCAGGGCGATCTGTGCATAATTTTGCATTGGCGTATGGTCTGTCCCAATTGGTTGAGTCGCCAACGCGGCTCCCGGATGTGGATAGCCACATGCCGTCCTTATTAGATCTTCTGCTGACTACAAATCCCGATGGTTACCAGGTCTTTGTCGACGCCCCTCTCGGAGCGTCCAACCATTGCCTGGTCAGGAGTGTAGTGCCTATCCGACGCCAACGTCGCAGACCACCAGCGACCCGCCGCGTTTGGCACTACAAGTCAGCAGATTGGGATAGGATGCGTTCCTTTTTTGCATCCTAACCTTGGGGCAAGGTTTGTTTCCCTTCGGATGATCCTAGTACCTGCGCCGTTGCAGTAGCCAATGTGGTACTGCAGGGCATGGATATTTTTATACCAAGCTCTGTAGTACCGATCGGTGGCAGATCACAGCCCTGGTTCGATCCGTCAGTAAAAGCAGCATCTGACTGCAAAAAACAGGCGTATCGAACTTGGGTTGCGGCGCTGGGCACAAAGGATCCGAACTGCAAAATTTCTTAAGAGGAAATATAACCGTGCCTCCAGATTTTTTAAGCGGCAAATCGCCCGTGCGAAGTCTAAGCACGTCGTCAAAATCGGCGAGCAGCTTTCCAGTTACCCGACCGGAACACGCAAGTTCTGGTCGTTGTCGAAAGTTGCTCTTGGTAACTTCAACCAGCCGTCCATGCCGCCGTTGCACATGAGGAATGACACCCTGGCCCATACGGCAAAAGAGAAAGCCGAGCTCCTGTGCGCTCTTTTCGCCTCCAACTCGACTCTTGACGACAACGGAAATACACCGCCGACCATCCCGCGGTGTCAGAGCTCTATGCCTGAAGTACAGTTCAGACAGAAAACTGTTAGGCGAGCTCTGTTTTCGTTGGAAGTCAGGAAGTCGAGCGGGCCGGATGGCATTTCTCCAATCGTGCTTAGAACGTGTGCCCCTGAGTTGACGCCGGTGCTAACGCGTTTATTCCGGCACTCTTATTCCAAAGAGGTAGTCCCTGACTCATGGAAGTCAGCCCTTGTCCATCCGATCCAAAAAAAGGAGACAGTTCGAATCCGGCGAACTACAGGCCTATTGCTATCACCTCCCTGCTCTCTAAAATCATGGAGAGCATAATTAGCCAGCTTTTAGTATACCTAGAGGGTCACCAGTTGATCAACGACCGACAGTACGGCTTTCGCCATGGACGGTCGGCAGGTGATCTTCTGGTATACCTAACACATAGATGGGCGGCGGCTATTTTCAATAGCCGCCGCCTTGTTCTCTTGTTATTCCTCTGGTGTTGCAAGAGAATGTGGGCGGCGGTGATCACTTAACACCAGATGACCCGTACGCTCGTTTGTACTCCTATTCCATAAAAAAAAAAAAAATGATAAAAACTGTTACGCTACTCGAACGGTTAGCTCAGCTAGCAGAGCACTGGCACGGAACGCCAGAGGTCGTGGGTTCGAGTCCCACATCTTTCATAAAATTTTGTTTACAAATTTTATTTGTGTATTAATCCTAGAAGTGAGGGTATATCACTTTAAAAACATAACAAATTGATTATGTAGTCTATTTCTTCTTACGTGTCTTAAATAGTAACTAAACAAAAATGGCGTACAGGGAACCAGAGATAATTCATAAAAGGCATAAAGGCATTTTTTTTCTCAAAATTGATTCCTTTAGAATTCTTTTTGATGTCATTTCTAATAACTACTAGATACTACTACCGCTTCGGAAACAAATGGCGCTCTGAGAAATAAGAAGCGGCGCAAGAAACTATCCCAGCATTCTTTTTTTGCGCTCTTTTCAATAAAAATATACAATATTGTACAATCATTTCTATCGCTATAAAATAATCACAATCTAGTCCCAGGCTGTCCGATCATTCAGATATTAAACAGTGGAGCAATAGGATTTACGACAGAGCCATTTTTTTATAAAACATTTAAATTTATTTATAGATAATGGCTGAACGTGGCTGGGACTTTATTATAGAAGTGTATACTTTTATCCTTAAAGCTATTATGTATCTTATGAAGCCTACTAGAATTAGTTACAAGCAATCCCTTATTTCTAGTGTTATACTATATATATGGTATATATAGTGTTATATAATAATGAAAATCACTATTAAGAGCAAAAAGGTGACGATTTTTGTGAACGTTTATTAAATTTTCATAAATGTACTGAGCATGAACAGTTATAATATTTATTTCTTTAAATTTTTCTTTGAGAGATTGTCTATAACCAAGCTGATATATAGCACGAATAGCTCTCTTTTGCAGAGCAAACACTATATCAATGTCAGCAGCATGTCCCCATAGTAAAATAACGTACGTCATGATACTGTGTAAATAGCTGAAGTACACTAATCTAGCGGTCGCAACATTCGTGTACTCTCTAATCTTTCTTACTGCATATGCAACAGAGCTGAGTCTATCTGCTAGATGGGCAATATGTGGACCCCACTGAAGCTTTATATCTAACGTGATACCCATGAAGACCGCAGTGTCCACAAGTTCCAATCTCTGGTAATTTATAAGTACGTTGGTTTGTACCTCCGCTGTGTTTAGTGTAACGAACCGTAAACAGTTTGTTTTTTTATTGCTTAAGTGCAGATTATTCGTCTCAAACCAACGCACCATCTTTGAGAGTGCATTGTTTACCTCGTCATCAATATCTGCACGTCGCTTCACTTTAAAAATAAGTGAAGTATCATCAGCAAACAATACAATCTAATGGCTATCATCTACCACAAACAGTAGATCGTTAATATATATAAGAAACAAGAAAGGACCCAGAATAGAACCCTGTGGAACACCTATGCCCATAGGTTTACCCGAAGACCGTTTGCCATTTACATCGATTATATGAACTCTTTCGCTTAAATACAATTTTAACAGATTTAGGACTCTAACTTTCACTCCATAATGCTTTAGTCTTAGGAGTAAAGTTTCATGGTGGACGCAGTCAAATGCTTTGGTCAAATCACAAAAAATGCCCAATGCATCCTGTGACGCTTCCCAGGCGTCAAAGATGTGCTCAATGAGTGTAGCACCCGCATTACTTGTTGATAAGCCCCTAGTGAAACCAAATTGATTTTTGTTCATTAATTTATAAAAATGTATTTGTAGCTGTTGAAGTAAAAGTTTTTCAAATTTTTACTAAAAACAGGCAGCAAAGAAATAGGTCTGAAATTAGCAGGGTCAAAAGAATTGCCCGATTTAAACAAAGGTATAACTTTGCTGTATTTCATGAGGTCAGGGAACACACCCTCATCTATGCATTCATTAAATATTATTGCTAATTCAGGTGCTATAATGTGAAGTATATATTTTACAATATTAGTCGAGTGGCCCCATAGGTCTTTTGTATTTTTTAGGTTAATTAATTTAAAGATTGTTATTATATCGCTACCTGTAACATACTTAAATTTCAAATCAGTGGAAGATACTGTTACGTGTAATTTAAGCATATCATGTGCTGCTTTTCGTGAAGAGTTAAGGTCTTTGGTCGTGACAATCGGGATTTCGGAGAAGTATTTATCAAATTCATATGCAATTTCTATTTCCGAATTTATAACGCGATTATTAATATTTAAACAGATAGAGGTGTTACGGCAATTCGATCTACCAGTTTCAAAGTTAATTACACTCCAAGTCGCTTTTACTTTATTATTGTTTTTAATTTTATCTGCAATGAAACGTGTTTTCGCTTCATGACAAACTACCCTAAAGAGCTTGGAGTATTTTTTTTACACATATTTTAAATTCTTCACTATTATTGTAATGTTTTTCATAATAAAGGTCATATATTATACATATATCCTAGAGATGGGAGACCATGAAACGAATGAACGATTGAATTTAGTTGTTTTCAATAGTGAACGAAAAGTATTGCGTAGAAATAATTCGACAAGTTTTTTTAATGATTTAATTATTCGGATCCCGATGATAGTCAATCGACACTAATTCTGAAACATGTATGATAAATCTTAGGGTCGGTGTATCTTTAAAGCCTTCAAGCTACAATATTTCGTCTTCTTTTTTTACATGTTCGATACAATTAATCGAGATGCCATACCAGTTTTTCTTAACCCTTCTCTGATTAGCTCATTGTGGTTATAATTGTGCCGATTTCTATTATATTGGGTTCAATTCACAATTATTAGACCATAATGTGTCGAAAATTATAATGTTATTTTTTCATATTTTAATTAAATAACAGTTGTTCACATTTTAGTTCTCGTTGAAACAACTTATTGTTAAATAAAAGTTAAACAAACCTGCTTTCATAATCTGTAAATCAAAAACACCTTTTTAGAGTTTGATTCCATTTTGTTAGAAATAATAATATTTATTGAACTTACCTCGTTGTTTGTAATATTTACAAAATAACAACAAGGTAAGTATTAAAGTTGTCAGACCATATAATAACATTCTCTAAATAACAAAACAAGCACACAAAAAGCCACATCGTTAGAAATCCAACACAATTCAGCACCCGTACGTACGACATCAGACGTGGCAATAAAACGAATAATTCTTGCAGCGTTTACTGAGATTAAATACTCTTGTGTGAAATGTCACTTGTCTGTTAAGTCTTTAATCAATTATGTGAAATACAATCTCTTTGGTTGTAAACTCATTTTTAGAACTTTAAACTGATAAAGCCAATCAGTGGTAGGGTGTATCAAAGAGGATGTAAATACTACGTCATAAGAGGCGGGACTGCCTAATAAAAATTGGAAATCAGTTTAGTATGAAACGTGCAGTCATTTGACATAAGTTTGAAATAGTAGTAATTACTGTAAGGTGATTGGCCACGAAGTATAATCCAACTAAGTTTAAAAGTGAACAGAACAGAACTTTTAAGCAACAAAAGTGGGTTTCGGCTTTCTCCGTTTTTCCGTTTTTTACAAGATTGTAGCCGTCATGTGCCAATCTATCAATGACTGCACGTTTCATACAATCGAGCGAATCGCTTTTTTCAAATATTTTACTAATACCAAGCGTATGGAGAGATTTAAGATTTGCATTGGGTTCCATACCTACTATGTGTCATGCAATCACAGCGATTCGATTCTCTTTATCACCCCACTCTATTTTAATATCGCAAAATATCGTACATTATGAAAGTCGATTGACAGTGGTTAGTGGCAACGTAATCACGGCGTCCTCACAGAAAAATTAATAATAAATAGTTATCCCTAAAATAACACAGTTAAAACTACTTATCGGGTTGCATTAGTGGAATTTCTATGCAGGGAATTTATTATTGTCCACGTTGAGTGAAGTTTAAACTGAAAAAGTGAAAATAAGCATCAAATTCGTGTTTTGTTGTTGTCGACTAAGACAAACTTTTCTAAAAAAATAATCTAAAAGTGTGTGAAAGTTGATACTGGAAGTGCATTTCGTTTAAGGATCCACAGTTGTAATCTATCTTTTCATTACCAAAACGAGAATTTGTGTTCGAACAGTACCGTGTAAAAATTGTGTACGTGACTTGCAATAAATCATTCTTGCTTTAAATACCTACCTAACTTTATTATCAAAACTGAAAGATCTATACATAACATTCGCCAGTCTCACACAAGTCGCTGCGGCTCAATCGATCTCCACTAGATTTGGGGTTGTGTGAGAGGCGAGATCGATCCTGCGTAGAAAGGCCGCATTTTTTTTTCTGTATTTTTGTTTTTTTTTTTATTTATTTGTTTGAATATTATAAAGTACATAAATCAGTATGGATTGTGGCAAATGTTCTAAAAATATTTCCGATAACGAAATTATTAAATATATATCCTGTCTCACGTTGCTGCATTTCTTCTGCGCTGATTTATCAGAGCCTGATTTTAAAAGAATGCTTCCTATGAATAAAAAAAAGTGGAAGTGCTCGATATGTAAGATTAAAAAGATTGCTGCGCCTGCTTTATCCATGTCGCCTAAATCAGGCTTAGCATCCTCATTAAACGTTGATACAGAGATCCTGACCAAATACATGGATTCAAAACTCGCAGACCTGAGGTAGCAGTGGCGAGACGACCTAAACGTGGCCATTTCGGAGGTGACGCGAAAGCTTAGTGACGATATACTCGCCCTTGAATCGCGTATGAGTCTTTTTGAAGACAGACTTTCGCAAGCGGAAGATCGGATGGCCAGTATTGAATCCTCGCCCACCAATTTGTTAGAGGAGAATGCCACACTACGCACTCAGCTGGAAACGTTGACCTCAAAATTTGACGATCTGGATCAAGCCTCAAGGAGTTGTAACGTTGAAATACAAAATATACCGAAAAAGAAAGGTGAAAATCTCGTTCAGCTTTCGCTGGCGATTGGCAAATTGTTATGCGTCGATCTGAAAGATAGCGACATATGGAGCATTCACCGTATTGCTCCCGGATTGGCAACGGACCGGCCAAAAAACATCATATTACAGCTGACAACTCGACGACAGCGAGATGAGCTGATTGCTGCAGCGCGGGCGCGGCGATCGCTGACGTCTGAACAATTATTTGGTGTATCTGTGACCCGTGGCAGTGGCTCCCGTTTTTTCATCGCTGAACACCTTAATTGAAAAATAAAATCATCTTCAGCAAAGCTCGACAGATCGCAAAAGAGAAGGGCTACAAATACGTGTGGGTAAAAAACAATAGTATCTTTGTCAGGAAAACGGACGAGTCAAAAGTTATACAACTGCGATCCGGAAACGATTTGGGTAAAATAGTATGACTAGTTAAAACTATGACTTTTCTCCAGTCTTTGTTATTATCACTTTTATTTGTTTCTTTCTTTTTGTATTTGATCGTTGCTGTTGGGGGCACGAAGATTTTTATTATTGAGATTAATTACTCTTCCATTTTTGTATTTGATTATGGATAATGGCTCATAACGATGTATCCATTTTCTACCAAAACTGTGGTGGCATGAAAAGTAAACTCGACGAATTAAGACATAATATTGCATTAAGCAGCTATGATATTATTGTATTGGTGGAGACCTGGTTGTTAGAGTCTTATTTTGATGGAGAGGTCTTCAAACGGGCAATTATTCAATATTTAGGCGTGATAGAAATCTTTCATTATCCGGTAAAAAGGGGGGCGGTGGGATCTTAGTACTAGTTAAGAACTCTATTAAGGCCATAAGGTTACCTGAATTTGAAGCACTAGATTTAGAGGAAATATATATTCATTTGCCTTCCTTGTCAGATCTCTTGATAAACGCATGCTATTTTCCTCATTTTACTCCCTCCACAGCATATAGCTCGTATTTTCATAAACTTCATGATATTTATTCCATTGCGCGTTTTAATAACTATTTAATTACCGGTGATTTTAACTGACCTCAGCTTAACTGGACATCCGGTCCTGACGCCCTGTTAGAATCTGCTATTACAGAACAGTCAAAAATTCTTCTGTACACTATGTCATACATGAACTTAGAACAATCTAATTATATATTTAATGAAAACGAAAGGATTTTAGACCTAGTCCTGACCACTGTTCAAAATTCTACCGAATCCTCTGTTGATCCCTTGCTAAACAGTGGCTGTTAGTGTGTTTTACACGGAAATAAACAATATCGTTGATACATACGTGCCCTTGATGAAGCCTAAATCACATAAATACCCCATTTGGTTCAGTAGAGGGTTAATACGCACTCTCAGACGAAAACAAAAGCTGTGGGGTCGTTGGAAAATCTTTAAAAATCCTCGTGATTATCAAGAGTTTTCTCTGTTAAGAGCGCGAGTGAAAATGCTTCTTAAGATATGTCATAATCGGTATATTGAATGTATTGAAGATTCCCTAAAAAGCAACATTAAACATTTTTGGAAATATACTTCCTCGCTAAAGCAATCTAACTCAGGGTATCCACATATCATGAAGTACGGAAATACTTTGTCTAGTGACCCAAACGCCATTGTTGAAATGTTTTCACAGTACTTTCAATCAGTTTTCGAGCCTTCAGCAAACGAGATTCTCTCTGATTCCAGTGCTGTTGGTGAGAGTATCGTCAATGACTCGCATGTTCTAATTAGTCACGTATGCATCTCCCAGGCGGAAATAAGCAGAGAACTGCGTACACTCGACCGCAATAAAGGCCCTGGACCAGATAATATCAGTCCAATATTTCTTAAATACACACACGAGTCAATTTGTGTGCCACTAGAAATTATTTTTAACAAGTGCCTGTCAACAGGCTGTTTCCCCAGACTCTGAAAATCAGCCTACATTACACCCATTTTTAAATCTGGAGCAAGAAATGACATAGAAAACTATCATCCCATTTCTATCCTCTCTACAATTCTCAAAGTACTAGAAAGGCTATTGTACCGTCATGTTCTCTCCAGCTTAAAAAATGTTATTATTGATCAACAACACGGTTTTGTTGCCGGCAGATCAACTCTCACCAATCTCCTCGTATTTACCAACTTCATTTTCACCGGCTTAGATTGTAAAACACAAATAGACACTATATACACAGACTTCCAGAAGGCTTTCGACAAGGTTGACCATGTATTACTCTTACAGAAGCTTTCTTTCAATGGCATTAAAGGTAACCTCTTGAGGTTGTTTGCGGCCTATCTGCAGGACCGCATTCAGTCGGTAATTGTTAATGGATATCGTTCCTCTCCAGTTCGCGTGACATCCGGTGTACCGCAGGGCTCTATTCTTGGACCCTTGCTCTTCACTATTTTTATCAATGACATATCTCAGTGCTCTTCACATTGTCATTATTTACTTTACGCTGACGATTTAAAGAACAAAACAATTACTTGTCCATCTGACGCTGTCCGTATTCAGGAGGATCTTAACAGACTTGATGAATACTGCACACGTAATAAACTATACTTGGCATACAAAAAGTGTAAACATATCGTGTTCACCAGAAATAAAAATATTATCACGACTCATTTTCAGCTCGGCAATCAACAGCTGACGTCAGTTTCTACCATCAAAGATCTGGGTATTCATTTAGACCGCACACTAACCCTCGACACCCATATAGACCATATTCTAAATAGCTCTCTTCGCATGCTAATCTTTATTACACGTGTGTCCAAGCAATTTAAGGACAAGTGTACTTACACGTATCTTTATAAGTCCCTCGTGCGACCCCAACTAGAATATGCAAGCCCAATATGGAATCTTTTTACTCGATCCACGAAAAAAGAGTCGAGACTGTTCAAAAAAAGTTCTTACGCACATTAAATTATCGTGTAAAAGGAAATCGAGCCCACTATAATGATTTGTTGCTTGAATACAACTTTCTTCAGCTATGTCAGCGCCGCACTATAGCAGACAGTGTAACTTTAAAGAAAATATGTACTGGTGAGCTGACATCTTCTGAGCTCCTCAGTCTCGTAGGCTTTCACGTCCCAGCCAGGTCTCTCCGCACATGCATTACTTTTGAGCTATCGTCCCCAAGAACAAACATTGGGTTTCGCGTGCCATTACACAGAATGTGTAAATCTTACAACAATAGTTTTCTCGACATCGACATATTTTCGTGCTCCCCTGCTGTCTTCAGACACAGTTTAGAATTAAAATTAAAATCGTTCTTATCTTTGCCCCAAGTTTAGTTTTAATTAATTTCATTTGTCTACATCTTTTAAATTAGTTACTTCTGTGAATGTTTGCGTTTTGTGACTGTATACCTTTGATTTTTCTTTTTGTTATTATTGTATTTGTGAAACATGTGTTAGGACGCATCTACACTTATATTTTGTATCTCTTTCCTATATTGTTCAGTTCTTGTGATGTGTTTGTTATGTTTCCTTGTAATAATAAATAGTAAATAGTACAATGTATTGGCGCCAAAATGAGACATGATGACAATGACAGATTCCAAATTTAAATGTTATATTTTTAATTGTAACAGTATTTACGGCCAGACTAAGTATTTATAAATGATAAAACCTAATCTAAAACACGGTTGTCCAAAAAATTGTTGAGGTTAAAGTTTTACATAGAAATAACGGGCACTCGCTTGTACGAATTATTACTCTTAAGTTATTTGAGAATTACTGGCAGCAGATTTTCTCAGAACGAGAGGTTATTAAACTTGCCACCATTATATTTGTCTACCGAAGTCTTGACCTTTATCCAATCTATGCTTATGCAACTCTCATGTTGAATTTCATCCATAGTTTATTCAGATTAGTTTATTGGGGCTAAGCCTTAATTAAATAATTGTTAGGTACTATTACATTTTTAAATGCAAGTGTATGTAAAATATAATATGAGATTCAGGTATTTATAAGAAATTAGCAAGCTTAATGCGATTTTCACTATAAGACAGATAATACATGAGGAAGGTTTCAGTGTTTTATATGTTAAGTTTTTGTTTATAATTCAGTATATTTCTGTTCATAGGATAAATATGTAAACCTATTCTAATGTTTAAAAAGTCTAAATAATCGAAAGCTATTAAAATCTTAAATTAAATGCGTTAGTTAATTTAATAATTTCATGCATGAGGTACTTTTTTCAATTAATTTTTACTTCTGAATTGCTAAAAGACGTTTATGTGGTACAGTTTACTATAACATTAATGACTTTCTTAATAATAGCATGGATTGGAAATGGAGTAACCATCGTCAGGCTATTTAAATTATCAATTTTATTGTATCGAAATTTAAAAAAAAGTAAAACCCACTGACTGGGTTTCATGAACCCGTTATTCTCAGGTCTGAGGCAAAAACTTCCGTATTTAAAGGAATTGACGGAAGTGCACAATTTGACTCAACTTTCTCAACGACTCAAGTTTCTGCAGCGGGCAGTTGCTAAGTTGTATATTTGTGTTCGATTGGAGAGCGTGTACGAGTGAAGCTAATAATGGAACATTTTGCAGGATTTAGATCCATGCCATTTAAATTACACCAGTCAGCAATTCTATCGATATCTTCCTGCAAGGATAAAGCGTCATCATGTGTTGGGATTTCTTTTGTAAGCTTTAGATTATCTGCAAAAATCAAGCATTTTGAATTTATTACACATTTGGTGATGTCGTTTATAAACATATTGAATAAGAGTGGCCCCAAAATTGATCCCTGGGGAACACCCGATGTTACTTTGAATGGTTGAGAACAATAGCCCTTAAAGCAACACATGAACACTTTACTTTACATAATTTGATAAGAAATAACTATAATATTTAGATCTTTAGTTAATTTTATACGTGTTTAAGTTAAAGTTAGTTGGCACTACAGTAGTGCCAACTAACATTTGGTAGCATCATCACGGTAGACGGTCGTGCCCTACATAAGCCAGAGCGCTAAGTTCGAGTAGGCATTACTTATTGTGAATTCTAAGGGGTAACGCTGCCCAAATTGGATTGAGTCAGTGATTATTGTAATTATTAGTGGATACTGTAAAATAAAGATATTTCAACTATATTAATGTGCGTTTAAATTACCCACCCCTTCTTTTTTTTTATGAAAATTCTTCATGCGAAATCATCTTTCAGCTGATGGTAATTGAAACACCTTGCCCATTACAATGCAGTGCCGCTTAGGATTATTTAAAAACCCAAAAATTCTGAGCGGAACTACAATTGCGCTCGTCAACTTGACACATTAGATGTTAAATCTCATTTGACCAGTAATATCACTAGCTACAGCACATTTTAGACCGAAACACAGTAATGCTTACACATTACTGCTTCACGGCAGAACTAGGCGCCGTTGTGGTACACATAATCTAGTCGGCATCCTGTGCAAAGGAGACTGGTTCTACCCTTGTTTCAATAACAGTTTTAAAAACTAGTTTAACACAATATGAAGTTGAAGACAAAATATAATATTCTGGCAGTTTAATATAATGACGCCACAGGAATTGCAATGTTCCAAACATTAAATGAGCAAGCCTTATTGAACATTTACGTTGATTGATATTATCACTACGCAGTTCATTGGTTTAACAGGCAACACCGCTACTATGTTCAATATCAATGTAGTATTCAAATACATGTGCGTATTATTGTATCAATATAATACATAGACTTTAACACAGTGAGGGTTTGTAAAGTTCTATGAAAATCCCGCTGTGAAGGGCATATCTGTATGGTGATAATGTTATTTAAGTCTTAAATAATTTATGTTAAATATCATCTGTAGAGTAAGGGTCCTATTTAATGGCGGGAGTGTATTCTTCAATAAAACTCCAATACATATCCTTCAATATGTATTTTAAATAATTTACATTTATTATCAGTGAACCGAACTAAATGAGTTACAGACTGCTACTGAATATAAAATAAATGAGTGTGTGAACACGTACGTATACACATAGCTTCCATAAGCATATTTGCTTACGTGAGTCCCTACACTATTACCCCACATGTACAAAAAAACAAAGTAACTATACTTCATAATACAAATACGAGAACAAAAATAAAAAAGTAAAGTTAAAAATACATTTTTAGTCGTAACATTTACACATAATTACTATTAGGGACACTCACGGTCCTTTAAAATATTTTATTATATTATTTCACACAAAACACGTTGAAACACATTGAGATTTGAGGCAAGTATAAGGTGAACCAGCAGATGAATGCATATTACTCAGCCTTATTCTAATAAATTAATATTAATTATTAATAACTATAAATCTGTTTATAGTTATTAATTCATAGAATTAAGAATATTTCATTTGTTCTGATTCAGGAAGTGAAAAAATATTATTAGGTTTTTGATTGCAAAAATTTAGTTTTACTCAGACGTTTCAGAAGAATCACAGTGTTAATTGCGCCTAAAAACTGGCACATTACCAACAAAGTGTTGCGGTGCACCGGCTCGTAACAAAGCAGCGGCCCTATAATTTGTAACTCATAGAAATTATCATCTTAAATATATATATTTATAAGAAAGAATAATATATCAAGTTTCTTGCGCCGCTTCTTCTCTCACAGAGCGCCTTTTGTTTCCGAAGCGGTAGTAGTATCTAGTAGTTATTGGAAGTGACATCAAAAGGAATCAATTTTGAGAAAATAAATGCCTTTTATGCCTTTTAATAAAAATCGCTTCTGCAAAGCGCATTTGAATATAAAAAAAGTTAAATTACCATTTTATTATTAATTCTACCGTTAATTTAAGAATTACCTTTTAAACAAAAACTGTCTCCTTGTTATAGGTTGATATGTTTGAAAACACGTGTAATTGTACAAGTGTTTTTACCATAGATTTTGCGTAAAAATTACATTTTTAATATTTTTTTAGCTAACCTGACGTTTCGAGACCTGGAATGAAATGAAAATCATTTCATCCGCAGTCCTCCTGAAAACGAGATCTGGAAAGGTCTCACGTTAATCAAAAGCTAAATTCGAAGCTAAATTCTAGCTACAAAATTAGTACAAATGTTGAGGACCGAAGAAGTTAAAATATAAATGATATTTATAATTTTACTTTACTCTGATTATCCTCACACTGAGTCTTAGTGTGGTTGCAGTGACAGCCTTTCTCATATGATTGATGGAATTGGCTAGGTGTGTTGTGCAATAGGATTTCGGTGAGTGGGTAATTCGTTTTCCGCCGATACGGTCACCACGTAAATAAGCATGTACAGGTGCCATCCTGCAGCACCACGAGCTGACACCAAACTGCATCGTCAAGAGCGGTTTCCGCGACGGAAAATGCGCCTCACGATGCTCCATCCTCCGCTGTAGACGCTATGTATCACGCCAGGCTATGCAGCAAATGCAGTTGCCGCTTCGTAGCACCTCGAGACAGTAACACCATTGGATCCATTAAACCCTTGGGCACACATAGCTCCATCTTCCAATGTGAGTGCGTAGCCATCAAGGAAGCCGCCAGCGCAATATTAAGAAGAAAAGTACATGGCCACATAATCAGAATTCTTCCTGACAGTATGGCGGTACTAACAGCGCTGCAGGGTACCACCTACAACTCAGCACTAATACACGAGTGTCACCAAACCCTCGTTCTGCACTACGCATTGCAGCGTACTCGTTCCAAGGGACCCTTTTCAAGG
Source organism: Leptidea juvernica (assembly GCA_949711755.1). Taxonomy (NCBI): domain Eukaryota; kingdom Metazoa; phylum Arthropoda; class Insecta; order Lepidoptera; family Pieridae; genus Leptidea; species Leptidea juvernica. Next base: position 17,782,860 of record CATIXQ010000013.1, on the reverse strand, counting down.
GTATATCGTCCAAGTAACATGTAGCCAAGAAGATTTTCCATTTAGTTTTACTAGTGGGCTCCAGGATGCCGGCAAGATTATGGGTACCACAACGGCGCGTTTCTGTGACATGAAGCAGTAATATTATGTAAGTATTATTTTGTTTCGATCTAAAGGGCGTCGTAGCTAGTGAAATTATACGGCAAATGAGACTTAACATCTTATATCTGAAGGTGACGAGCGCAATTGTAGTGCCACTCAGAGTCTTAAAGAATCCTGAGCGGCACTGCATCGTAATGGACAGGGCGTATCAATTACCACCAGCTGAATAAAAAACGTAGTTGTAACAAGTTCCTTGAAACCGCGTATATTATAATGACAATGGCCTTTGAACTTGTGGCTGAAGTTCACAGCAGAGATCAGTCTTTGAGGTAGTCGATGCGTTAGAAGACGGACAATAAAATCTAACTAACTTAACTGACTAACTTCATATGCGGGTTTCGGATCGATCCAACTGTAGATATTCCTTGACAATTCATACTTCTCTTGGTAACACACAGGTTAATTTTTCAGCTAAGGCTGGAGTGCACCAAAACTTAGATTATTATTATTATTATTTGGGGATTAAAATGCACTTAAATCCCAGGATCGATTGTGCCCATGCTTGCGCTAGCGCGCCTGCCCTAAACTCTTTTTGTCAAAAAAAAGAGATTAGGAAAAAACATCGAAGCCACTAACTAGGAAACGTGTTACTGGGCTGAAATTGAAATTATATCCTTAAGACCTATTACTTTTAAGAGTCAAAGGCAGAGGGTTTAGGCAGAGCATGTCCTCTGCTTTGAGTGAAGGTATTTGAAGACACCCTCGCCTGATTCTGGAAATGGCTTCGCATTCCAGAAGGATGTGTTTGGGGTCTTTACTGAGACCCATTCTGGCTAAGTAAACTTAGATTAAAGCATCACTTTAAGTAAGACTCGAGTCTTATGGAGCCCTGTCCCTGCAGTAGAACGTTATTTATTCCATGGAAGAAAAACAAATTAAAGTTTAACTTCAGTATTGCGTTACGTCAAAAGAAAAACTTTGAAGTTTCTCTTCTTCTCGAACGATACATAAATACTTTATAATGTTATAAAGTTTGATCCTGTGTGATAGCTTGCATGAAAATTCTCTTGGGAAAGATAGTTGCAGATGTTTCCCGCTGCCATGTGCACTTTTTTTTATGGAATAGGAGGACAAACGAGCGTACGGGTCACCTGGTGTTAAGTGATCACCGCCGCCCACATTCTCTTGCAACACCAGAGGAATCACAAGAGCGTTGCCGGCCTTTAAGGAAGGTGTACGCGCTATTTTTGAAGGTACCCATGTCGTATCGTCTCGGAAACACCGCACAAGGAAGCTCATTCCACAGCTTTGTAGTACGTGGAAGAAAGCTCCTTGAAAACCGCACTGTGGAGGACCGCCACACATCCAGATGGTGGTGATGATATCCTAACTTGGCGTGCCGTGCGAAGTTTGAGTTCGGCGGCAGGAATCAGGTTAAACAGTTCCTCGGAACACTCCCCGTGATAAATGCGTTAGAAGACACACAATGAAGGGACGTCTCTACGCAACGCCAAGTGATCCAGCCGTTCACAGAGCACTGGGTCCGCGACAATTCGAGCTGCTCTGCGTTGTACGCGGTCAAATGCATCGAGCTGATACTGGGGTGCGCCAGACTAGAGATGACTATTATGATGCACTAAACTGTCACTTACTATTAAGCTACCACCTTCCAGGCCGTCAACACTAATTTGATTCCTCTGGTGTTGCAATATAATGTGGTCGGCGGTGATCACTTAACACCGGGTGACCCGTACGCTCGTTTGTCCTCCTTTTCCATTAACTTACTAGCAGGAACGAAGACGAGGAACTTACTTGGCTAAAAATATATTAAGTTGCTAATTACCTTTTGGTAAATTTTATATTTTGTCAATGGTAAAAATAATAATATCAATTATTTCCTAAGAGTTAAGTACTTGAAAGTTCACACTTGAAGCCGTCATAGTAAATATCGAATTTTGTCTCTGAGAGCCCCTATTTTCAGTTCAATTAACGTCAAAAAGAACTCTATTTTGATAAAAAAAAAGTTTAAAAGTTTAAATACTGAGCTATTATTCTCATACCAATAACAATTTATGCTTAATTTCAATTCAATCCAAAACTTAGATTATTGTAATTTTTAAAATCGCGATATTGAGTTATTCGTAAATTTATCATCCACTTTGCTATACGTATGTATAGCAAATTTAAGACTTTTATGGTTTTCTCATGAAGGACACAGTCACATCTGGACCAAATTTCAATGGGACCACATGGGAAGCACCAGCTTTCAAATAAAAAAGAATTATCAAAATCGGTTCACCCAGTCGTATGTTTTGAGGTAACAAACATAAAAAAACCGACGAATTGAGAACCTCCTCCGTTTTTGAAGTCGTTTAAAATATGGGACGAGACGAGCAGGACGTTCAGATGATTGTAATTGATACTGGGGCGCCCTGCCTATTACAATGCAGTGCCGTTCAGGACTCTTGAAAAACTCAATAATTCTGCGCGGCACTACAATTGCGCTCGTCACCTTAAGACATAAGATGTTACGTCTCATTTGCCCAGTAATATTACTAGCTACGGCGCTTTTCAGACCGCAATAAGGCAGAAATAGATGCCGTTGTGGTACCCATAATCTAGCCAGCATCCTGTGGAAAGGAGCCTCCCACAGACAGGGAGAGTTTGTATTGAGGGGACTTAATGGCTAGTCCATAAGTTAAGAAAATTTATTATTTA
>CATIXQ010000013.1:17761846-17779561 GCA_949711755.1 Leptidea juvernica | reverse complement strand
TTACGCATCTTCGTGCCTGTCTTTACAGATAGTGACCAGCAAAGATAATAAGAATAAACTCACGTTTATACAAAATGTAAAACATGAGAATAACAATTTTTAGTTTTATTCGCATAAGAATGCTTTATTTCTTGTACGCTTTATATTCCCTTATATAACTCTGGTTGTCTATTATCTGTTTATATAAACATCATCGCTTGCCATGTGGTTACTATTATATTTTACTTTTTCTGTTAAAGCATATCACATTTCAGAATCAAAAGGATCTTTGTTACGCTCTTGCTCACAATTCTTAGTAACATATGACCTAAATTCAAAAGTTCATTAAAATTCCCTATAAGCTTTTCAGTCAGTTTTTTACTTTTTGACGCAGCTTCATATATCATAATCATAATCATCATAGATTTCTATTTGTAAATATTTAATATTCTGGTTTTAAATTACAAAAATAATTATTATTTTCTTAAATACCCTCAGAACAAAACTTTATTAATTAAAAAAAATCATTGGAGAATTAAACCTGTTTCAATGTTTTAAGCAATATCAGACAGACAAATAATATAACCGAGTTAAGAGTCTGTTGTGATTCGTAATATATGGCTTCATTTACGTAAAAGCTTTCAATAAATGGTGCTGTTGGAAGCGCAATACAACAGTTTTTATTGTAAATCTATAACCATTGTGTATAATGAATTTGATTGTAACAACGTATTAATATTCTTTAGATTTGCAGAGTTGTGTTCAAAATAAAAGTGCAATGAAATATAACAATACATTTAACTGTGTGGGTTATCACGTCCCATTGAAAAGAGCGCAAAAAAAAGAATGCTGGGAGAGTTTCTTGCGCCGCTTCTTCTCTCTGAGCGCCATTTGTTTCCGAAGCGGTAGTAGCATAAGAAATGACATTAAAAAGAATTCTAAAGGAATCAATTTTGAGAAAAAATAAATGCCTTTTATTTATATAGAAATATAATACAAAGATTAGGTCATTAAAAGACTAATTGACATTAGGTCCATAAAAGGTTCTTTAGCGGTTCGTTGCCGCAGGACTGAGATATCTTAGTAAAATAAAACACTTGTATTAGCGCGTGCGTAGGAAAATATATTACTGATGAAGTCTTTTGAACAATTTGCTTATTATATTAAGCGTATATTTATGCGTTTGTTGCGATTTTGCGTGCGAATTGTGAGAATTTGGTTATATTATTAAGCGGCGCAAGAGACAACTGTCAGAAGTTAACCTCTCAGGTGACAATGAGTCTGTTGTCTATGGTATTTCTCTTTCTACAGGAAACCGTCGTCCCGATAATTTGCCATAACCAAATAACAAGAAAAATAATTGCGGCAACACTTTTAAAGGATTAAAAATCGTGTAATTGTAACTGTGTTTTTACATTAGATTTTTGCCTAAAAGTCACATTTTTACTATAACTAACCCGATGTTATTTTATTTGCTTGAAAATTAAATCGCTAATGCTACGGCTTATAATTTTTTTATAAATTACCAAGTGTGGTGGTTTATGAGATATACATATATATCAGTATCAACTCAGTCACCAGTGCGATGTCGTGCTGAGCAAGGGTAATTCCGTTTCATCATAATATCTTAATCAAAAAGAAGTATATAAACAGTAAAACCTTGATATTAAGTGTGTTCTTTATGTTAACTAATATTTATGCTGAACTACTAGTGCTATTAAACATAAAATCAGTTAGTTTACCGCTTATTTTAAAGTATTCAAACATGAAATCTTGTGATTGATATTGTTGTGCAGTGATATTTGTGTGTCCTTCAGCTATTGAGTTCAATGACCTCAGTTAATGTTGTGGTCAGTAGTGCAATATCAGATGCATTATTTCATCATTAGTAATATTAACACAGATTGACGTTGCGCCATACAAGACTGCACAAACTCTTATATAAGTTGAAAGTCCGTGGTTCAAATCTCGGCCAAGAAGAAAATTTTATTTTATTTATTTTAGTGTATTCTTATTATAAATAAAATATGAAGTTTGCGTGTTGCAAGTTGACATCAGGTGTCAGTGGTGACATTATCACTTGCTCTAAGATTTTAAACATATTACCACCCTGATTCTTCTATTTAATGCATTTGTTCGTTCTATACTTGAATTCGGCTCAGTTATTTGTAATCCTCATTACAAAGTCCATATTGAAGAAATAGAGAAAATTGAAACAAAATTCTAGTTATCATACTTTTGAGCGGCGGCCATCTCGGATTTAAAAATGATCACAAAATCGTTCTCAGCACCCTCGAGAACCTCGGATACGATACCCATAATGTACACTGGCCTTCAAAAGTAAGTATCACACTTTTAATATTGGGATAACGGTTAAAGTTCACAAGATATACTTTCGAAATAAAAAGGACTCCAAAGAGAATTTAATTTTGTACATAAAAACTTTATAGTCGGTAACCTTCTTTTAAGAATTGGCTGAAAAAAAACTTCAAAAACAAAACAACCATTCCTTTTTCAAAGTGGACGTTTCCGAATTACAATTTTACCATTCACATTTTTGTTTCTGTTTTAAATTTTTTTCAAGATCGATGGGTCTTGTTATGTTTATCTTTATGCTAAAAAGCACATTACATTTATTTATCATGCCTCTTTCAGTTGAAGAATGTGCTAGGATCATGGCTTTTCTGGAACTAGGCATCAGTATGCGTCGCACTGCAAGAATGGTGGGTGTGACGGTACGAACGGTCCAGAAGGTAAAGCGAAGGTACGAAGAGGCTGGACACTATATGAGGAGACCTTGTAACGGCAGACCCAGGTGTATAGTGCCCGAGAAGATCGTTATATTATTTCCACTGTGTTAAGAAATCGCCACCAAAATGCAGTTGAAGTCCAGCAACAGCTACTTCAGACCCGGAGGGACTACATTAGTGACAGTATAGTGAGAAGAAGACTTCCTGAAGCAAATTTGAAACCCCGAAGACCAGCGAGTGGCCCAAGACTCGAGAGACAGCATAGAGTAGCGAGACTGCGATACGCCCGTGAACACATGCAGTGGAATGAAGAAGAATGGTCAAGAATTTTGTTTGCAGATGAGTCTCGATTCTCGCTTTACACTTCTGATGGAAGGTGAAGTGTTTACAGGCGACCTGGTGAGCGATACCTTCAAGCCTGCATCTCAGAAAGAGTCCAATACGGTGGAGGCAGTGTACATGTATGGGCTGGCATATCTTCAGAAGGTCGCACAGAGCTAGTAGTCATAGAAAATGGCACCCTCACTGGGCACAGATATGCACAAGAGATTCTCAATGAGTATGCAGGGCCGTATTTAGCAAATATGGGTGATGGATCGATGTTGATGCATGATAATGCCCGGCCACACACGGCTCATATCGTACAAGAGTATATTCAGGAGGTCGTTATCGGCGTGATGGCTTGGCCATCAAGAACTCCTGATCTCAACCCGATTGAACACGCCTGGGATGAACCTTGCGCCTTGGAAGGCTAGTCAGAAATCGCAGACCACCACCTACTACTCTCAGGGCACTAAAGCAGGCCCTGGTAGAAGAATGGGAGAATATTCCCCAACATCGGCTCCGAAACCTAGTGTTCAGTATGCCAAACCGGCTCGAAGCTGTAATCAGAGCTCGAGGAGGCAATACCAGTTATTAAAAATTAAATAACATGTAATACATTTTAGTTGAATTTTTTACACTAAACTAAAAATGTCTATTTTCATTGTTTTATCTTTTTTAAGTTAATAATGTTACTAATGTATAATTTTAGTTTCTAAGAATTAAAGCCTATAAAATTTGCAACAAAACGTTTTTAATCTTAAATCTCTACCTTCTATAGTTAAGAAAAAATAATAATTTGAATAGTGTGATACTTACATTTGCAGGCCAGTGTAGTTATCATACTTTTGAGCGGCGGCCGTCTTGGATTTGTAAAATGATCACAAAATCGTTCTCTGCACCCTCGACAACCTCGGGTACGATATCCATATTGCTGAAATCATAATTTTGTGCGGCGGCCATCTAGGACTTAATCTCTCTGGAAAAACGTCATAAGGTAAAGGATCCAACATTTCTGCTGAAATTACTTCATATTATTGTTGACGGAGAGTCAACAATATTATGAAGTTCTTCTTAATTACCTTAATTTCCGATGTCGAAGACAATCTTCGCGAATTAAATCTTTATTTAACTTACATACTACACGCACTAACTATACACAAAATGCCTTCATTCATCGTTCTTGTTTAGTATACAACAAATAATACTGTTCAATTTATTACTTTTCAGGGTCGTTACAGAAGTTGATTGAACAAATTAAGAAAATGTCTTAGTTTTAATTTATTCTCATTAGTATTAAAAATGTATGCTATTATTATTATAACTAAATCCATCAATAATTTTCTGTAATTATTTTATTATTTTCAATTCAATATATTTATATTTATACATTTTCAATTAGTAAGCCCTGTACTTTCCCCGGGGCGTAAAAAGAATAGGGGAGTCCCAGGCCCATGGGTGTCGTAAGAGGCGACTAAGGGCTTTTTAGAAGTGGGAAAGTCACGCTGCAGTCTTATGACGTCAGCACAATCGGGCCAGACTCGTCCGGGTTAATTACCACACTCGCACAGAATACCGGCGTGAAGTAGCGGTCTAGTGCCGCTATGTTTCGCATAGGTTAGTGTCGAACCGGAGGCCATTCCTTACCCCCACCCCCTCCCCCCAACAAAATATGAGAGTGGTCCATAAAGAGATATTACCCCAGGAGGGTACTGGCTCTACCAGAGCCGGAGAATCCCTCCCCGAGCACTCTCGCTCGGGCTGCCCTTCGTGTTCTGGGGTGGGCACAGAACCGCGCATTACCGAGGACAAACGAGGCAGAAACACCACGGCACCCCGCTCCACGCTCAACGTGGACTTTTGCAATATCAGGGGGATTCACTCCAATTTAAACGCCGTCCACCACCACCTTGAGACGGCGCAGCCGGCCTTGTGTTTCCTTACGGAGACGAAGATATCTCTACCTAGCGATACGTCATATTTAACGTACCCCGGGTACAAAATTGAGCACAATTTTTTGCCTCATGCCGGGGTATGTGTGTACGTTAGGGAGGATGTCTGCTGTCGCCGTCTTGGCAATTTTGAGGGTAGGGACCTGTCTACTCTCTGGCTCCGCGTAGATTTAGAGGACCGCGTCCGTATCTATGCGTGTGTCTACAGGTCCCATAGTGGTAAAGCAGAAACCGATCATCTCATGGGCTGCGTTCAAGCGGCAATTGACGACGTGCTTGCACAGATCCCCTCCGCTGAAATCGTAGTCTTGGGTGATTTCAACGGGCACAATGCCGAATGGCTTGGATCACGTACCACAGACTACGCAGGGCGATCTGTGCATAATTTTGCATTGGCGTATGGTCTGTCCCAATTGGTTGAGTCGCCAACGCGGCTCCCGGATGTGGATAGCCACATGCCGTCCTTTTTAATTAACTACAGGCCTATTGCTATCACCTCTCTGCTCTCTAAAATCATGGAGAGCATAATTAGCCGCCAGCTTTTAGTATACCTAGAGGGTCACCAGTTGATCAACGACCTAACACATAGATGGGCGGCGGCTATTGAAAGCAAGGGGGAAGGCCTGGCAGTTAGCCTGGATATAGCGAAGGCCTTTGATCGTGTATGGCACAAGGCGCTCCTCTCAAAACTTCCATCATTTGGGCTTCCCGAGAGCTTGTGCAAGTGGCTTAGCTTAGCTTAGCTTCCTCACTGGGCGTAGCATACAGGTCGTTGACGGATATTGCTCGAACCCGAAGCCCGTGAATGCTGGAGTGCCCTAAGGCTGTGTGCTATCTCCTACGCTGTTTCTTCTGCATATCAATGATATGTTGGACACCTCCAACATACATTGCTATGCGGACGACAGCACTGGTGATGCCGTATACACGGGCCATGCAGGTCTCTCTCGAGAAATCGTCGACCAGTGCCGGGAGAAACTTGTGTCTTCTATCGAGTCCTCTCTCGAGAAGGTCGCGGAATGGGGTAAATAGAACCTTGTCCAATTTAACCCCCAGAAGACTCAAGTTTGCGCGTTTACCACTAAAAAAACCCCATTTGTCGTATCACCGTTCTTCGAGAACACTTCTCTTATAGCCGCGCCTAGTATCGGAATACTGGGTCTCGAAATCTCGAGCGATTGCCAATTCCGTGGCCATCTGGAGGGCAAAGCCAAATTGGCTTCGAAGAAGCTGGGCGTCATCAATAGAGCACGGCAATACTTCAAGCCGGCCCACATTCTAGCGCTCTACAAAGCGCAGGTCCGGCCACACATGGAGTATTGCTGTCATCTCTGGTCTGGCGCACCCCAGTATCTGCTCGATCCATTTGACCGCGTTCAACGTAGAGCAGCTCGAATTGTCGGGGACTCAGTGCTCTGTGAACGGCTGGATCTCTTGGCGTTGCGTAGAGACGTCGATTCATTGTGTGTCTTCTACCGCATTTATCACGGGGAGTGTTCCGAAGAGCTGTTTAACCTGATTCCTGCCGCCGAATTCCACCTTCGCACGACACGCTACAAGTTAGGATTTCATCCCCACCATCTGGATGTGTGGCGGTCCTCCACAGTGCGGTTTTCAAGGAGCTTTCTCCCTCGTACTACAAAGCTATGGAATGAGCTTCCTTGTGCGGTGTTTCCGGGACAATACGACATGGGTACCTTCAAAAAAAGCGCGTTCACCGTCCTGATTCCTCTGGTGTTGCAAGAGAATGTGGGCGGCGGTGATCACTTAACACCAGGTGACCCGTACGCTCGTTTGTCCTCCTATTCCATAAAAAAAAAAGTAAATGTCATGCTTTCTGTAAAAGTTAATACTGAAATTACCGAAATTTTATATGGTGCGAATATATGTGCTCTTAAGAAAAAAGATTGTGGTATTCGTCCTATAGCCGTGGGCTGCACATTTCGACGCCTTGTTTCTAAAATTTGTTGTTAACATATTTCTCCTTTACTATCAACTAAATTCATTCCAACTCAGTTGGGTTTCGGCTGCAAAAGTGGTTGCGAAGCTGCAGTCCACGCTGCGCGAACTTTTTTGGAGAGGAACTCTGGTGATGTCTTTCTAAAATTAGATGTCAAAAATGCTTTTAACTCTGTTGATAGGGGAGCTCTGCTGAGAGAAGTTAAAAATTCAATCTATCATTATATTTGGCAATGTTATAGTAAGCCATCCAAATTATTATTCAAAAATCATAATATATGGTCTTCCGTTGGCTGTCAGCAAAGCGACCCTCTTGGTCCAGCAATATTTAGCCTTACCATTCATTCCGCCATAACAAAACTAAAATCAAAATTTAATGTTTGGTACTTGGATGATGATACTTTGGGTGGTGAAGTGGACTCTGTTTTAGATGATTTGAAAGTTGTAATAGAAAGTTTTAGCTCAATCGGCCTTGAGTTAATTTTTTCGAAATGCGAGCTTTTTATCGGCGAAAATTTCCAAATTTCAGACCAGAATTGATATTACCAATAAATTGAATGTTCTGGCCCCCAATATTAAAGTTTTGGATAAGCATTCACTTCACCTTCTTGGAGCTTATTTCCTGTTTCAATTGCAACGATATTAAACGAGCACATTAAAAAATTTAATAACGTTTCGGACAGATAATTGAAAATTAATTCTCATATGGCCTTAACTATTATTCGGTCTTGTTTATTTGTTCCAAAATTTACGTACCTCTTATATATTTCCATAACCGTTCTGGAAATTTCCAAATTTGCTTGATGTGATTGATATTTCACTTAAAAATATTTTAGAAACCGTTTTGAATTGGGCGCTTACAGATCGTGCATGGTCTTAAGCCTCTTTACCGATACGGTTTGGTGGTTTGGGTACTCGCAAAGTTTCGGGCGTGGCCTTACCATCATTTCTATCTTCAGTTCATAGTGCGCAGCCTTTGGTTACTAGAATTGTAAATCATGTACCAGGTAACTCAGAGATTGTGTATTTGAACGAAGCTAACAATGCTTGGCTAAATATTGCAAACATTCAAAATTTTCCAGACAATTTAAAGTGTCAAAAAGCATGGGACGCACTTCTTTGTAAGTCAGCCTTTGATGAACTTTTGATCTCATCTACTGACATAACAGAGCGTGCCCGGCTTTTGGCCGTGACATAAAATGAGTCGAGCTTTTGGTTACAAGCCTTGCCTTCTGCGCCGATTGGAAAGTATATCAATGTATATGTGGCGTTCAGGTAGATGTTCTTGGACGTCACAGGTTATCCTGCATAAAATTGGCAGGCCGTATCAGTCGTCACGCCAGCATTATTGAAGTCATCCGCAGGGCATTTGCCGCTCTTAATATACCAGCTGTTTTAGAGCCAAATGATATTACCTGCCGCGATGGCAAGCGTCCTGATGGAATGACGAATGAATTTTTTATTATGAACAGAACAACGTCTGTCGGGTCAGCTATTGAGATATAAAATAAACTAAAAGTGATTATTTTGATCTAGCGTCAAGCAATATCTCATTGTAGAAAACATTTATGAAATCGTTTTCTTTAAATATTATTGATATTATCATTAAATTATTAATTAACTGAAGTGCCTAAGTAATTCATATAATATATTTGCCGTTTAATTACTTTTTCAATAAGTTATAATTTCATGTCAAAGTTCTTAAAGTCAGAAATTCACTAATTGTGGTGGCCTCCCACTAATACAAGTCTACAGAGGTGCAATGATATATGTTTCGTTTGTAAACAAAGCCATAAATAAGTCTTTGTTACAATGCGATTTGGTGGAATTGTTTTCACTGTAAATAGCAGCAGTCGATTCAATAATGTTGACGGTTGTCCATTTCGAGAATTTGTGATGAACCACTTCAAGTTGACCCACAATTAAATTGAAGTGTGAATTTCAGTATTTTCTTTGATTAACGCGAGTGTGACACATTTTAAATAAAACATTTGTTAAAGGATATAAACACGTGTATTAATTGTAACTGTGTTTTTACTGGGGGCCAACTGTACCCCTGAAAACGTGATCTGGAAAGATCTCGAAACGTCGGGTAAGCTAGAATAATAATAAAAATGTTACTTTTACGCAAAATATCATGTAAAACACGGTTACAATTACACGCGATATAATCATTTAAAAAGTGTTTAATGTAACTGTGAATTTTAATTATTAAGTTAATTTAATTAATTTTAAGTGGCTAATTTAGTTGTTAACTATTCTTAACATACCAACGGAAATAATAATAAATGTAAGAAATAAACTGTATTGACGAATTCAAATCGTTGTTTTATTATTTAGGTATAGGTATAGGTACTCTTACCAGTGTCTATTCTTAAAATTTCCCTGTGACATTTTTAACCGACTTCAAAAAGGAGGAGTAAATGTGTTTTTGTTTTCGAAGTTGGTTTTTCTAAGCGTAGTTTTTTTTTACTTGTAGTGTTGTGGTACTCTGCAGTTGCAGCTCAGATACATATATGCACTTGTAATATATATATTACGGATAGAAGCCTGGCCTCATAAAGAGGAACTCTGGAAATCTGTAGAATCGTTTAAAATGTGGGCATATAGACGCATGTTGGCCATAGCTGGAAGTAAACGCGAAATGAGAAGAAAGCAGTAAGTTTACTTATCAAAGTCACGTGTTAAGGCACTAGAGATACGAGCTTCTTTTATTGACAACGATGGGTAAAATGACCGGAAGAGGAGCCGTTGGATGTAGTCGTGGCTGCGGTACTATTCGGAATATTCAGGAACGGAATCGCAAATGTCGCGGAGCTTCGCCTCCTAGCGCAATACCCAGTGATATATGTGGAGCTAACTGCCAGCCTTTACTTGGATACGTTGGACAGTTAATTAAATTTGCTTAACCCTAATTTAAAATTGTTGTTACACAAATAATATATTGTGTATATACAAATATTTTTATTTATAGTTTTCACTTTTAATTATGAAGAAAACTACAATTAATTAGTTCATTGTGTAAATAAAACTTATTTTTTTTTAAAAGTCAAAATAAAATAAGTGTCGACATTAAAACGTTATAGGCTTCCAATCTTAGGGAATACTATTTATTTTAAATTTATGTGTACTACATTTAGTATGATTATAACTTAATTCAAAACTTCAGCATTTATTTCTACCAAGTTAAATATGATTAATTATAACCTCTAGTTCTTTTACAGATCTCAGTTGTATTGGATTAAAAATGAATTTCAATAAAACCAAAGTGATGAACAACAGTTTTAAAATTCCCATTACCACTAGCGACAGTGAAATTTTATACGTTGAAAAATATATTTAACTGGAATATATATAACTGGGCAAACAAATATCATTTGTAAAAAAATCCCAACGAAGAAGAAGCCGAAAGAAGAAGGAAACTAACCTTGAAAAAATTTTGGTCTTTGAAAGAAATTCTAAAGGGAGATTTCAATCTGAAGCTGAAAAAAACTGTAGTTGACACATGCTTGTCTTCTATATGGATGCCAAACATGGACTTTCACAAATAAAGTAAAACAAAAAATTAGAACGACACAGAGAGCTATAGAAGAAAGCATATTGAAAATAAGAAAAATTCAAAAGATAATAAATGTTCTAATCAGACAAAGTCAAATCAACAAAAATAAAAGATGCACTGACCCACGCATTGAAACTGAAATGGCAATGGTCCGGTCATGTATCACGACTCAGAGATGGACGATACAGACAACGAAATGGAAAGGGCCGGTGGGCATTAGAAAAGTTGGAAGACCGTGTAAGAGGTGGGCTGATGATATGATTGAATACGCTGGAAAAGACTGGCTAATATTAGGCAAAGACCGTATTGAGTGGAAGAAAATGGAGGAGGCCTTCACCCAAAGAGGGGCCCATACTACTAATTAAACATTAATTATTAAGAAATAGAGAAAAAAACTTACTAACATAAAACTTTTCTCTTTTTAAGTTCTTATAATACTAGGCTAAAGTTAAGTTAAGTTTACTAACAGTAATTATATTTAAATTTAGTTTAACTTAATTATGAAATTTTGTATGGGACTAAAGGCTTTTTTATTTTTATTTTATTATTAGTTCTCTTACCTGTCCTGAAAAGTCTGGATATTTTGTATAGTTAAAAACTTTTATAAATTAATTTTAAAATTGTCACCTTAGTTATGCGGTTTTAATTAATGCCGTTGAGACGAACTAAATAAAATGATTCTAAGAGCGCTTTCGCACTACCTCCGATCAGACTCCAATCCGTACCCGTGAAAATATATGTCTTGAAATCTCGGACCAAATTCGGATATTGACTAGTCCGATTTCTAATCCAATTACAAGCAATTCAGGGGCTACTTTTTGGCATACGCATTTTACTCAAACCTTTCAATCGGCATCAACTTCTGGCAATGCTATTGTACGTACGAAGGCGCAGAAGAAGTAAAGATTCTAGGTGCCCCCTCTCTTGGAGGACCGACGTTGAAATGGAGCTTTTTACAATCACCACCCAGTGTTACGTCAATACGACAGGAAATTTATAATTACTACCGAATGTGGTCCAGTTTCGATTCTATTTTACATCACATAAAAAAAAAATATTTTTCGACAAGACACTAAATTAAGACAAAGTATACCGCCAGAAGTAATGTTTGCAGTCACATTAAGGTAAGTAAAACTCAGTTCATAATCTAATAATATTTATTATTGCTTCCCTATAAGTACTTATGAAGATTAGAAAATAAGAAATATTAGATCTTCATAGAACATTCTCAATTTCTTATTTATAAGTTGCTGATAATACAATTAACAATTTTATGACTAACCTAGAATTATAAACCATTTCCCTTAGTGGAAATATTATGATTTGAAATGATTTTGCAAGCTTCGACCAACTTTTAAAGATTGTTTTTGAAGGTTGTCTAAATGGAATATTGGGGAAGATTTATTAGAAGTCCGATACGAAGAAGTTACTACGGGTGATTGATAGATGAGATAATAGTAACAGAAACCAAATCTATTTCGATATTTTTTTTATTTTAATGTAGACCACAATGATTCCAACAAACTATACTAACATTTCTAAACAAAACGTTTCAGCCATGCGTATTTATGATTATAGCATTTGTATCTCCTGGACTTATTTGAGAACTTCACTAACAAACAGTGGATCCTTTATATGAAACACTATCGGTCTTACAAATAAACTTGATAATAAGTTATGGATAATATATTGTTGATTATATCGCTGATAACACTGTAAATACACCACTGACCTCTATAAATAACACTGTACAGGCTGTTTATACATATGTTTGACAACAAATTTTTGTGCGTATTTGAAGCGCCTTTTTGTATTTTGTATTTTGAATTAATTTCGTTTAACTTCGTCTTTCGTGTTATTTATACTTCAAAAATCAACGTAATAAAGTACACAATATTTTTCTGTAAGTAGTTTCCCACCATCTATCGATGTTTGCAGAGGTTGTCATCACTAGTTTTAGTACCGTAGACTCTCCCTACATGGCCAACAGTGCCAAAATGGCAAATATCAAACAGGCCCAAAAGCACTTTGACGGCCGCCAGTCCAGAGGTATAAAGTAAGGGTCAGTGGCGGGAACCGTTATAGGTCCGAATAAACCAATCATAAGTCATAATGTCAGTTTGTAATTATTTTGTATATCCTTTGTTTATTTCCGGGTATGACATAATACCAAGTTTATTTATAAGGCCATATAGTTATAAAACCCTGTGAAGCAAATTGTACCTGCATAAACAAATATTGTAGTTCTGAAGATGCTTTCAAAACGAATTTTAAATGAACAAAATGCGACAATATAATGCACTCATTCGTAAATAGTGACGTGCCATTTTATTCCTTTAGATATCGCAGCAGACGGTGCGGTTAAGTAATAGAATATGCTCTTTGTCGACGCGCAAGATTCACGCTTCTAGATATAATTTACATATCCATTTAACTTTCAACTTCGTATTAAGATTGTTATGATATTCTTTTTGTAATGTAAAATTTTACAAAAGTATATTATCAACGTATAACATATTAAATGAATACGAATTTGGTTTGAATCGAAATAATTCAAAATTTACTGAACATATCAGGTTGAAACTTTTACCCTTATTATGCGTACAATTTTTACCGACTTCAAAAGAGAAGGAGGAGTCCGTGTCAGCCACGGTAGGTTTGTAACTACATATTATATAGTTATAGGTGAGATTTGTATGAGACGCACGCACTGCGTGACGAAGAGACAGATGACATCGGGGCCGCGGCGGGCGGACACCAATTCCAAAAATAACAATAATCGCAATTCTAGTGAATTTTATTTATTAATTAGATGTTTAAAAATACGAAATTATTTTCATACTTTTAAGTGATACTATATATACGAGAGGACAAACGGGCAAGAGGCTGGAGTAAAGAGGAGTTTGAGGTAACTACCCATGGACATCCGCAACTCTAACAAGTCATGCCTTATTATTGCCTTAAAGGCAACACGTCTCATGATGAGAGTTTGCTCTTATATTGAAGGTCCCTAAGCTGTATCGACTCGGGAAATCAGCAGCCGGTAATTGATTCCTAGTGGCTGTGCAAGGGAAGAAATTCTTGCAAAACTTCTAGCAAAATAGTCAATTACTCGTACAACTCTGAAAGAGCAGCGTCATTCACAGCACGAATCTATCAAAGGTCACGTTTTTTGTTTACAAACCAAGCGTGTTTATCTAGCAATCCGTAACATAAACCGCATAATGATACCTCGAGTATTATAAACACATGTGGGTATTACGTTTCAAGTGGTACCGGGTTTGGCGCCAAAACAGCTCAGTGACTTCTGTACGCGCACGGGACGTGTTTGCATATCAGAGGTTAAGCATAGAGCTTAAGTTTATTATTATTTTAATCAACAATATACCAGTATTAAATTAAAATATGAGGAATTTATGATGTATGTTGTAATATCTGTAGATAAATACAAGTTGGAGAAAACAGATGAAACACCGAGTCATCGACAAAAACATTGACAAAGATAGATTTTTGGAGCCTTTCTTATCTTGCCATCAATCGTTTCTTGAATAAATAATTGTATTGGAAATTGGATTTGTTCATTCAACAGAGATGGATGAATTCCCAAGATATTCAGGAGTATCTTAAATAATTAAGAATATTTTTTACTTTCTAGTTTGGCTGCTATGCTATTTAAAAGAAGGGATGACTGTTCACTATAACAATATTAACTTATAATCAAAATGTAGCAAAAGAACTATGCATGCATCTAATGTGATTAAATGTAGGACTTATAATATTACATTGTCCCAACCCCTTTCTAATATTATATATATTATGCCTATATACGAACTTAAAAAGAGGATAATCACGCATCCAGGTCATGGTCGAGGTCATGGTCCAGCTTATTGTCGAGGTTGTTCAGAGAGTTGAACAAAGAGATAATATCAAGATTTATGAATTTTACGTCACTCGAATGGTTGGCTCAGTGGAAGAGCGCACGGAACGCGAGAACGCTTGGGTTCGATTCCCGCATCGTTCATTAATTTTGTTAACAAATGTAATTTTTATAATTAATCCCAGAAGTGAATATTATCACTTTAAAAAAAAAATAACAAATTGTTTATTTAAAAGGTTATTTTAGATACATAAAACTTATCTCTCATAGTTTTGCATTTCTGACAAATATCAATTCACACACAAATTGGTAAAAATGTGATAAAATAAAGCTTTTCAACTATATGGTTCCAACCGTCGTCAACAAGCGTCCTTCACATTCCATGTTGTTGTCACATTATATGTCGCACGTTTGTAAATCATACTTTTGTAATAAATATGAAATTCGTTCATTCCTATGAGTAACTATTTGCTTTTAGGATATAACTAGCTGATCCAACAGACGTTGTTCTGTACTTAATAAATATAATACCGTTTTTGTCAATAATATTTCATAACATCTAGAATTGTATCGTAAAATATGCTCCCTGTTGTTATAATGAAATTGTTTCACAGCATAACTGTCAAACTGTGCGCCAATAAAATCTCTCATAGAAATTATGTCCAACAAATATTGGAAATGATAAATAATTATGGCTCCTAAATCGAAATAAAAACCATCCAATGTCTCAAGTTGGTCTAAACTGCACTCCATGAAGTAACCACCATTAAATCCGTTTATTGGGTTAGGAGTTCACTGGAAACAAACATCAGGACACTGGATTTATAAAAATTAGATATGTGCGCACATGCTCATGGTATTTAGCAAAGGGATACTGAAAACTACAAATTGTTGTGTGGCGAGAATGAATCTAGTTGGAACAATATTATATTACTATGCGATTAAAAGGAAACATAGTGGCAAAATTAAAGGAAGATAGAGATAGAATGTGGATGGTTTCTTATTTACCTGCTCTTTATAAGTGAAATTAATTTTTTTATGAGAAAAATAGATGAAATGAGTAAAACGTCACTTGATAGCAATCCCTGTCCTTTACAATGCTGTGACGATCAGAATTCTTGATTGAATCAAAATTCTGAGCGACATTTTGTGATATAAGATTGTAAGTCTCATTCACCCAGTAAGTTACAGTCACTAGCTTTATGTGCTTAGAGATGTTAGGAAAAATAAACTCAATAGCTAAGATATCATGATAAGATTTGATTTGTAATATATAATATACTAGCTGACCTGACAGACGTTGCTCTGTACATAACAAATAAATACGGTTTTTTATGTATTTGTCAATGACGTTCTGAATTTGTCAATAATATTTCATAACATCAAGATTTATTTTGTAAAATATGCTTCCTGTTGTTATAATGACATTGTTTCACAGCAGAACTGTCAAACCATGTGTCACTCATAGAATATATGTCCTTAAAAAGAAATACTGAAAAAATAAATTATGGGTCTCAAATCAACATAAAAACTATCCTATCTCTCAAGTTGGACCAAACTGCAATCCATGAAGTAATCCCCATTTAAATCCGTTCATTAGTTTAGGAGTCCATCGCGGACAAACAACGTGTCACGTAATTTATATATATTAAGATAAGATAGGAAGCATATATACAGTGTTGTGGTACCAGGCGATCAGAGTTGAAGAAGAGACTGTCTTATGTATGACGCGAGTATTCCTTAATATATTCTGACGTCATGCGTACGATGTATTACAACATAGACACCAGGAGAATATAAATATAGTAGCGGTTATAGTAACGTCTTTCATAGTGGTTGTAATCATGTGTCGTCCTAGTAACAATTTTATTTTTGTAAATATATTTGTCTCATATTAATATATTATTCGTAAACCCAAACTTATGTGTAATAACGACAATGCCTCCGCAGTTTCCGAGTAAATAGAGACAACCTTGAAGATAGATTACTCCTCAGATACCAAAAATTTAGGTTTCACGAAACCTATACACAGCTTTTTAGGCAAAAATTTTATTTTATTTACGCTTTATGTGTCCTTTGCCAACGTACAATAAAATTTGCATTGAAATTAGGCTCCACTTATTGAAGGAGCTCGAGAAATAGCCGGAATTTGTCAAATAATATAATAAATTGCATTGATATTCCAGAAGGAACAAGATTTTCCGAACATCATTAACATTTCATCAAGTTGCATAGATCAAATGCATCATTGCATGGATCTTGAATTCACTTCAGTTGACGATAAAATTATATTCTTAAAATGCACAAAGGACTCTAAAGTTTTGATCTTTTACGGTGACAAATGAAAAGTAATTTAACTTTTTATACATATTTTTCATATAATATAAAAATATTCGTTATCAATGAAAAGTATTATTAAAGAATCAGATATAGGAATAATATTAAAAGTGACTGGAAAAGGTATGTCTACCTTTTATTTCCGTTCTTCCCCCTTTTGTTTTTTTTTGAAGCATAGATGTTGTTATATAATGTAATAAACCTTTTATGAAAAATTATCTAGGTAATGGTGATAGTTACTTTTAACTCCGTTGCGTGGGTAAAGCGGAGTTAGTAGATATAAAAACAGAGAGAATAAATCGACTTTATTTTGTTCTATGTAGAGATATAAATCCCGAATCGTCGTTCTTATTATAAGGCATAAAAAGCATTTATTTTCTCAAAATTGGAATTAATTTAATTAAATGATATCAAAAATAATTCTTAATAATAATTATTATTAAGAATTATTTTTGATATCATTTATAATACTTCCACCAATTCGGAAATAAATGGCGCTCTGAGAAAGAAGAAGCGGCGCAAGAAACTCTCCCTGCATCCTTTTATTGCGCTGTTTTTTATAAAACATACAATATTGTAATGTATTTTCTTTTCTTTGTTTGCTTTTTTAACTACAATGGGGTTATACCCATGGTAACTTTATTAATATTTGAATTAAGCAAACGTATGTAAGTATGTAATAAAACCTTACACTTAATAACTTAATTACATTTAGCTTTTTATATATTTTCGGGAAATTGCAAAATTTAAAATAAAATAAAACAAAATTAATCATAAACTGTTTGTTTCGGATTAATGCAATAGGTACGGACAAAAATTTTATTTGTGTGCAAATTAAATGAGAAAGCATATCGTTACACACAATAATTGTCATTATCATATTAACAGTTCATCCTGCCTTAGATATCAAGTTAGAGTATAATCTCTGCGACAAATTACTAACTTTGAAATCATTATTATTAATATTTCTAACATAAAAAT
>CATIXQ010000013.1:17736540-17761346 GCA_949711755.1 Leptidea juvernica | reverse complement strand
TTTATTTTAAATTTTGCAATTTCCCGAAAATATATAAAAAGCTAAATGTAATTAAGTTATTAAGTGTAAGGTTTTATTACATACTTACATACATTTGCTTAATTCAAACATTAACAAACTTACTATGGGTATAGACCCCATTGTCGTTAAAAAAGCAAACAAAGAAAAGAAAATACATTACAATATTGTATGTTTTATTAAAAACAGCGCAAAAAAAGGATGCAGGGAGAGTTTCTTGCGCCGCTTCTTCTTTCTCAGAGCGCCATTTACTTTCTAATTGGTGGTAGTATTAGAAATGATATCAAAAATAATTCTTAATAAAAATTAAATTAATTTCAACTTTGAGATAATAAATGCTTTTTATGCCTTATAATAAGAACGACGATTCGGGATTTATATCTCTACATAGAACAAAATAAAGTCGATTTCTTCTCTCTGTTTTTATATCTGCTAACTCCGCTTTACCCACGCAACGGAGTTAAAAGTTACTATCACCATTACCTAGATAATTTTTCATAAAAGGTTTATTACATTATATAACAACATCTATGCTTCAAAAAAAAACAAGAGGGAAGAAGTGAAATAAAAGGTAGATATACCTTTTCCAGTCACTTTTAATATTATTCCTATATCTGATTCTTTAATAATACTTTTCATTGATAACGAATATTTTTATATTGTATGAAAAATATGTATAAAAAGTTAAATTACTTTTCATTTGTCATCGTAAAAGATCAAAACTTGTGTATTTTAAGAATATCATTTTATCGTCAACTGAAGTTGAATTCAAGATCCGTTTGATCTATGCAACTTGATGAAATGTTAATGATGTTCGGAAAATCTTGTTCCTTCTGGAATATCAATTCAATTTATTATAATATTTGACAAAGTCCAGCTATTTCTCCAGCTCCTTCAATAAGTGGAGCCTAATTTCAATGCATATTTTATACGTTGGCAAAAGACTGGCCACATAAAGCGTAAACACAATAATTTTTCTTCGCCTAAAAATCTGTGTTTAGGTTCCGTGAAATCTAAATCTTTGGTGTCAGAGGAGTAATCTATCTTCAAGGTTGTCTCCTTTTACTCGGAAACTGCGGAGGCATTGTCGTTATTACACATAAGTTTGGGGTTTCGAATAATATATTAATATGAGACAAATATATTTACAAAAATAAAATTGTCACTAGGATGACACATGATTTCAACCACTATGAAAGACATTACTATAACCCCTACTATATTTATATTCTCCTGGTATCTATGTTGTAATACATCGTGCGCATGTCATCAGAATATATTAAGGAATACTCGCGTCATACATAAGACAATCTCTTCTTCAACTGTGATCGCCTGGTACCACAACACTGTATATATGCTTCCTATCTTATCTTAATATATGTATATAAATTACGTGACACGTTGTTTGTCCGCGATGGACTCCTAAACTAATGGACGGATTTAAATGGGGATTACTTCATTGAGTGCAGTTTGGTCCAACTTGAGAGATAGGATAGTTTTATTTTGATTTGGGCCCATAATTATTTTTATTTTCAATATTTGTTTTGTATGGACATATATTCTATGAGAGAATTTAGTGATGCACGGTTTGACAGTTCTGCTGTGAAACAATTTAATAAAACATTATAACAACAGGAAGCATATTTTACAAAATAAATCTTAATGTTATGAAATATTATTGAGAAATTCAGAACGTCATTGACAAATACATAAAAAACAGTATTTATTTATTATATACAGAGCAACGTCTGTCGGGTCAGCTAGTATATTATATATTACAAATCAAATCTTATCATGATATCTTAGCTATTGAGTTTATTTTTCCTAACATCTCTAAGCACATGAAGCTAGTGACTGTAACTTACTGGGTGAATGAGACTTACAATCTTATATCACAAAATGTCGCTCAGAATTTTGATTCAATCAAGAATTCAGATCGTCACAGCAGTTTGACAGTTCTGCTGTGAAACAATTTCATTATAAGAACAGGGAGCATATTTTACGAATTAATTCTTGATGTTATGAAAAATTATTTGACAAATTCATAAAAACCGGTATTTTATTTATTAAGCACAGAGCAACGTCTGTTGGATCAGCTAGTGATATCCTAAAAGCAAATACTCAAAGGAATGAACGAATTTCATATTTATTTCAAAAGTATGACTTACAAACATGGCCCATATAATGTGACAACAACATGGAATGTGAAGGACGCTTGTTGACGACGGTTGGAACCATATAGTTGAAAAGCTTTATTTTATCACATTTTTACAATTTTGTATGTGAATTGATGTATGTCAGAAATGCAAAACTATGAGAGATAAGTTTTATGTATCTAAAATAACCTTGGTATTATAAACAATTTTATTTTTTTTTAAAGTGATAACCCTCACTTCTTGGATTAATTATAAAAATAAATTTGGTTACAAAATTTATGAACGATGCGGGATTGGAACCCACGACCTCTCGCGTTCCGTGCGCTCTTCCACTGAGCCAACCGTTCGAGTGACGAAAAGTTCCTAAATCTTCATATAATGATGTCTTTGTTCAACTCTCTGAACAACCTCGACAATAACTCTTTTGAATGACCATCCAGGTCATGCGTGATTATACTTTTTTTTATCTTCGTATATGAGCACGAATATTAGAAAGAGGTTGGAACAACATGTCTTACATTTTATCACGTTACATGCATGTGATAGATTATTAAGCTTATTAAGCTTTTACGTAATTATTTAATAATAATAAAGAGGTAAATAACTCTGATTAAATATATATAAAATATGTTTAGACATCTTAAAACTAAAAAGCAGCTCAATTGTATTTTACAGTCAATACAGCCAATAAGAGCTTGATTCTGATTGGCTGTCGACCAGCCAATCAGAATCATCAGAATCTACTAAGGTTTCGTTGGTTCGGCGCAGTGGTGCTTACTCACATTTGGCTCGTGGCTGCTGCATCGAAAGGATGCATCAGAGTTGAGTACTTATAATATTATTATTCATTATTTTCTGTTCTGATATTATTACCCTTCTAATACCTATTAATAATCTAATAGTAGTTACACAACTATAGAATTGTACGGACGCGTGTATCTTTACAATCTTTTTTGATTCTACCTTCCTATACGTAATTCAGTAATTCCAAATTCATAATTAAAATGTTTAAGTGCGTGCGTTGTGAGTGTGAGTTTAGAGATGGAGCACAATGCTCAGTCTGCCAAGGCTACCTTGATTTTCCTTGTGCGGGAATTACGGAAACAGGATACCGAAAACTAGGCGAAAGGCGCAATGCCTGGAAGTGCCCATTATGTAAGTCCACGACCAATCAGTTCTCCCACTCCATTCGAGCTCTCTTATATTGCATCGGACCTCAAACGATTAATGTCCTTGACTTCCACATTACCAGTATTGACTGAAAACATGAAGTCAATTCAACTTGATATTGCAGAATTAAAGGCACTGAAAGTTGATATCGCTGAGATAAAATTGCTAAAGACGGATATGTCAGAGATGAAAGCATCACTAGAATTCATCCACCAGTCCGTTGATGTGCTTTCATCCAAAATTACGGATATTGACCGCGAGGTTCAAGAACTGAGGAAGACAAAAAATGACGTCACTACTCTGAAAAAACAATTTGAAGAAATTCTAACAGGCCAGCGTGAACACGAGCAAAGAGCCAGACTCAATAATATGGAAATCAAAGGTGTTCCCTTATCTAATAACGAGAACCTCTTCTCTATAACAATTAAAATCGGCGAAGTTATTAAATACCCAATAACCAAAGACCAAATATTTATATCGCAAGAGTACCAATGCGTAATGATAAACGAAACAAATCAATTATTGTCTCACTGCATAATCGTTATATTAAAGATGATTTTATCGCAGCAGCAAGAACACGCATTATCACACCGACTGAATTGAACTTACGAGGAGACAATCGCATATTTATTAATGATCACCTAACGCTTGAAAATAAACTATTGCTCAACAAAACCAAAACACTCGCTAAAGAAAACAACTATTCTATTACCTGGGTAAAGGCATGCAAGATTTTTATTCGGAAGAATCCCACTTCACCTGTGATAAATATCAAATCAGAGGCAGATTTGAAAAAACTTACAAATTAACCGGTAATGTATTTAGTACGTCATCTCGATATTTTAATCCTTTTGAATATGTGAATTGTATACCGTCTAAACTTATTATTTCATAAAATCAATTTGTATTAATATTTTAATGAATAATCTACGATATTATTCTAATTCCCAATTAGGGGGCTTTGTATTTATGACTTATAAATACCTAAATCCTTTTCAATATAATATTGTTACGTGTAAACTTTTAAATTTTAATAAATCAAGCTGTTTTAATATAAATTTAACTATTAATCTACGAAATTATAAAAATTACAAATTAAGGGGCATTGTAATTATGTTTTATAAATATTTCATTCATTCTCAATATAGCATAATACTGAGTAAGCTTTTAAATTTTAACAAACCTAGCTGTTTTAATACACTAACTATTAATGTACGAAAATATAAAAGTTACAAATTAAGGGATATTGTAATTATATGTTTGAAATATTTCATTCTTTCTCAATATTGTGTACCGTGTGAACTTTTAAACTTTATCAAACCCAGTTATTTTAATGTATTAACTTTTAATTTACGAAACTATAAAAAGTACAAATTAAGGAATAGTATATTTATATGTTATAAATATCTCATTCTTTCCCAATATAGTGTACCGTATAAACTTTTTAGTAAGTTAAGTGGTATGTGGTTTAAATTATTATTTATGTGGTATAAATATCTCTTTATTTCTCAATATACTATAGCATGTTAGCCTTTACATCTTATCAAACCTAGCTGTTTTAATATTTTAACTACTAATCTACAATGTTATTATAGTACCTGTATGCGCGATCGCTTACTATCAACTTGTGCGGACACCGAATACTCAATCAACCGGCCACTAGCACTTAATAATCATCCTCTCGACAAGTTTTTTATCGTAAGCGACTTTAACTTGCCTATTTTAACGTGGCAACATACGAACACGTATGGTTCGCTTGAGCCTTACAATATAAAAAACAATTTGTGTCAATACAATTATCTCTCCGATATTTATACATTCTACAAATTTTTGATACTTCTCAAAATCATTGACAATAATTACTATGCAATTTGTTTTTCTAAAAATCATTATACTCGATATTACAATAACACTGCATCGCTTATCACTGTACTCAATGTTGTCCACACCTATCATGAAAAGAATATTAGTATCATAATATTTAATCAAACTCGTATTATTTTTTCTTATGTATCATGTCTGCTTTAAAAATTTATTACCAGAATGTACGAGGATTACGTACCAAAACAACAACACTTTATCGTAACACCTGCATTAACACCTACGACGTTATATGCCTAACCGAAACGTAGTTATTGGATGGAGTGCACAATAGCGAATTATTTGACGATAGGTATATAGTCTGGAGAAGAGACAGAAACTATAACGAGACGGGTCAGTCATTGGGGGGTGGGGTACTCATTGCCGTGCGCCGTGACATTGTCGTGGACGAATGTGAGGGCTGGTGTTCGTCAGCTGAGGATATATACATTACTCTAACACTTCATCGCAAAAAACCTAAGGTAAGTTACAAAATACATTTATGCACAGTTTATATATGTAATCAAAATCTTGGTAATTCATTAGCGATCCGGTTAAATAATTTTATGGAAAAATTGACTAATAACACGGGTCAAAATGAAATTTGACTTTGATTGCAAAGCATTAAATTTCGGTATTTTAGGTCGTAGTTAGACGGAAAAAAAATATATGGCATGAAAAACTTTGCTTTTGTGCTTAGAAGACTGATTGAACGAAATTTTTAAAAATCTCGGATTTTAATTTTTGATTGAAAATAAAACTAATTAAATAAAAATGTTTATTATTTTTATTAAGTTTTACTATCAAATTAGCTTACAGAAAAGTGGAAAATAACTTAAAAGTGCACACTTTTACTTTTTCTTTTATGTTCATAGCTACTTTCTCTCAATAAACCCCAAATATAGTCGCCCATCATGTTTTCATTGTATTGGCCTTGGTAGCGTTGTTCAAAATTCATGATGTCCTGATGGAAACGTTCTTCTTGCTCTTCGGAATAGGCTCCCATATTGTTTTTAAATTTATCCAAATGAGCATGCAGCATATGTACTTTTAATGACATCCTGCATCCCATGGCCTTAAAATTTGTAAGCATATCCTCAACCAACTTTTCGTAGTTTTCAGCTTTATTATTTCCTAAAAATCCAGAAACTACTGCTTTAACACTGTTCCAACTTGCTTTTTGAGTACGATTCAGCAACGTTGGAAATTTTCCATCGGCGAAAATCTGTCTTATTTGCGGACCAACGAAAACCCCAGCTTTAACCTTTGCTTCCGATAACTTCGGAAAAAAATTTTTTAAGTATCCAAAAGCTTCTGAAGTTTCATCCAGTTTTTTAACAAATTGTTTCATCAAACATCATCTAACTTAATGTGCAAAGGCGGCATTAACACTTTTTCCGCTTCAACAATCGGCTCAAATTTGACGTTCTGTTTTCCGACACACAATTCTGTTCTTGCAGGCATGACCGTTGAATATAGTGTTTAGAATCCGCTCTGCTATCCCACAAGCACAAATAACACGGATACTTTGTATATCCATGTAGCCCCATTAAAAATCCCACCATTTTAAAATCTTCAATCAGCTCCCAGTTATACTCACGATACTTTACAGATTCAAGCAAAATTTTGAAACTTACATAATTTTCTTTAAGATGTACTGAGTGAGCAATTGGAAGAGACGGAAATTTATTTCCGTTGTGCAATAGAACTGCTTTTAAACTTTTTGCAGAGCTGTCAATGAATAAACGCCATTCACTAGGGACACAGGGTATGCCAATTGCTTCAAACATACCTTTAATGTAATTACAAAAACAAAGTCCATCTTCCTTCGTGAAAAACGTTGCAAACATTTCATGCCTAGTCCGCTGATCCGTGATCTTAACATCATCTAGCAAATTCCACTGTTTTAACCGAGAGCCTAGAAGCTCTGCTTTATTTTTTGGCAAATTTAAATCTCTAATGTATCTCTGAAGTAATGAGATATTGGTTTGGTTGTTCAGGTGTAGGCACAAACTCCTTATCGGAATTACTTTTATAAGAACTAAAAGATGAGCCACTTTTCTGCGATAATTTTTTTGGTGGCTCAGATACCGGTCGTGTCAGGTCGTGAGCAATTGGAGCAGAAGAAGATTCGAGGTCAGGATATTCAATAGGTTTTGCATTTTTACCTCTACGTCTTTTACTCGGATTACCATACAAAAGTAGCAGTCAGTAATATGGTCTTTTGGTTCTCGCCAAATCCTTGGTATTACAAATTTCATAGACCTTTTCTCACCTCGATACCAACCTAAAAATATAAAAATAAAAATTAATATGTCTATTATTTTGGATTCATCGCTTAATTAAATAAAAATTGCTTACCTTCCAAACACCTTTTACAATAACTACAAGCAACATGTGGAGCCCATGGCTTATCTTGATTCCATACAGGACAGTCAAAATATGCTTCATAGGCTTCACAGAGAACGTGAGATGTCTTTAGTTCATATTTCACGTCTCGAACTTTAATAAATTGACCACATATAAAACAAAATGCATCAGCATCGTATTTGCACTTTCGTGACGACATTTTAAGTTATTCTGGGCTTGGCTCACCACCCAGCACTCTGTATTGATAGTGACTGCATGCAATTCGACAAATTGACACCTCGTCCACACACAAAACACTTATATATGTCTGGTGATTACGATTCCATTTGTAATAAACTGAATATGATTGACTGGCCTTATGAAATAGGTAGTAAATCATTCAACTATGCAATTACTTATTTTTATGATACCCTAAATATTCTTCGTGACACATATGTGCCAACTAAGATTGTCACGTCAAACTCTAAATACCCTCCATGGTTTAAAACACCCCTCATCAAAGCAATTAAAGAAAAACATAAACATCGACGCAAATACAAAATTTACGGTAATATTTCTGACTACAACTCATTTCAAATACTAAGAGACCGTATTAAGACATTAGAAAGAAGTATGTTTGATACTTACATTACAAATATTGAGAATAATATAAAGAATAACCCTAAAGCTTTTTGGTCATACATTAAAAGTAGAAACCAAAGCAATAACTACCCGGCTGTACTGAGACTCGGACAGAATTCATCTGACTGTGGAGAGGATATTTGTAACATGTTTAGCTGCTACTTACATTCTACGTTTTTACCACGAGATATTACCAATGAAACACCAGGTGATTTATTGGATGAGTCTAATCATACATTATCTGACATTGGAGATATTGAGATTGATGCATCGGACGTACTTAAACTAATGCAGTCATTAGACCTAAAGAAGTCAGCTGGCCCTGACAACATACCTGCTATCTTTACAGATAAATGTGCTAAAAGTTTATGTACTCCTCTTTCAATCCTATTTCGAAGATCCTTCAAAGAGGCTTGCATTCCAACCATCTGGAAGTAGCATACATAACACCGGTCGTAGGGACCTAATAGAAAATTATAGACCCATATCTAAACTGTGTATTTTCGCCAAAATATTGGAAAAAATTGTATACAAGCAAATATATGCTACACTTAAACATACATTTAGCCAATCACAACATGGGTTTTTAAAAGGTAAATCTACTACTTCCAACCTAATATTGTGTAGTGACCTCGTGTCTGATTGTATGGCACAACCCTCTCAAGTAGATGTCATATATACTGACTACACTAAAGCATTTGATCGAATCGACCATTCAATACTTTTGCACAAACTAAAGTTAGTGGGTATTAGAGGAAATTTGTTTCGATGGTTCTCCTCTTATGTCAGTAATAGGTGCCAAGCAGTAGTGCTCTGTGGCTATACATCCGTGTCGATGGAAATACCATCTGGAATCCCACAAGGATCATTACTAGCTCCCTTGATGTTCTCAATTTTTGTTAATGATATCTCTCAATGCTTTCTAAATTCTAGGATACTTTTATACGCCGACGATATGAAGATAATTTCGACAATCACGTCTATCGAAGATGCAATTAAGCTACAATACGATCTCATAAGATTTGAAGAATACTGTACATATAATAAACTAGATCTAAATGTTAATAAGTGTTACATATGTTCATTTACTCGAAAACCAGTGCGAGGTTCCTTTGCACCGGATGCCGGCTAGATTGTGGGTACCACAACGGCGCCTATTTCTGCCGTGAAGCAGTAATGTGTAAGCATTACTGTGTTTCGGTCTGAAGGGCGCCGTGTCTAGTGAAATTACTGGGTAAATGAGACTTAACATCTTAGTCTCAAGGTGACGAGCGCATTTGTGGTGCCGCTCAGAATTTTTGAGTTTTTCAAGAATCCTGAGCGGCACTGCATTGTAATGGGCAGGGCGTATCAATTACCATCAGCTGAACGTCCTACTCGTCTCGTCCCTTATTATCATAAAAAAAAAAACCCAAACCGGTTCTATTTAAATATAAACTTTAAGGATCGCAGCTCACAAGAGTTACTCAATAACGGATCTAGGAATTATCTTTGACTCTAAATTATTATTTGATAATCACATTGATAATATCATTAACAAAGCATCAAAAGCACTTGGTTTTATTTTAAGAGTCACATCCGATTTTAACCTTATTAAAACTTTAAAAATTTTGTATTGTACTTTTGTTCGAAGCCACCTCGAATACGGCTCACAAGTCTGGAACCCAAACTACAATACATACATAACTCGTCTGGAGCGTATACAGAAGCGCTTTCTCAGGCATCTACAATTTAAAAGTAAAATATACATCACCTCTTATACCGACAGATGCAAGAAATTCCACATCCTTCCACTATATGAAAGAAGGCGAATAGCCGACCTTTTATACCTACTGAATATCGCAAATGGAACTATAGACTGTCCAGAGTTACTAGACCACATATGCTTACGAGTCCCAGGCGCACGAGTTAGAAGACCAAAACTGTTACATGTCCCAATAGTATCAACATACTATCGACAAAACTCATTCCTTTTAAGGGCATGCAGGTTTTATAATGACATTGTTAGAGACTGTAGCATAGATATAGATTTATTTAATACAACGGTAACGAAATTATAACACCAGCTCAGCAAAAAATTTTTCGAATAATATCTACAATAACGCCTAAATTTATATAACATAATAAGTTAAATAAGAATTTATATAAATTTATTATTAAGTATAATATAGTGTAGACTGAAGAGTAAGCAAAATAGTATTCAATAAATGTCAGCCTTTATTGAACACGTGCATGTAGATGCACGTCCGTTTTTGTATTAATTTTTTATGTATAATAGATATTCTTCTTAAAAAAACTAACGAATCTTTCTTACCATGTCGCTAGATCAGATTTTCTTATCCTCGATTTATTAATATTAATCTAGTAACTATTTATTATGTAATTAGCTAGTAAATATCTGCGAAAACTTGCAAATAGCCTTTTATGTAAATATTTTCCTAACTATAATTGTATTAAGCTGTAAGTTTTCCAATTAGAATAAAATAAATAAATAAATAGCGTCACCGATTGTGAATATTAATTGAGGCTAGTAAGTGCTATTTTAGTATTTTAACTTGTTTGATGTATATTGTACATAGATTATTCTGTGTATTTTGTAATACGCGTATTTAAAAGATGAGCTGGCAGTTTATTGTCGGTTCTTCTCCCCATTTCAAAGCTTCTTTACGAACCGATGTAGACTCATGAAGTAATAAAGATGTTATATTTCAAAGAATAAGGTAGTTTACTTGAATATACATTCTAACACATGCATAGTATTTTTGCTACATATTAATCATAAAGTTATAATTTGAATTGTGGCCTTTTTGTAATTGGCCATCATGGTTTCTGTTATTTGATATTATATGGCAATAATAGTAATACACACTCAACAAGACTAAAGCTTGATATTTTGACAGACAGCTTTTTTGATAGACAGCCCGCTCACAGACATACAGACAGACGCACATATAATGGAGTCCAAGTTATAGTGAACCCGTCGTTTAAATAGCAAACCAAACTAGAAAGTAAAAAGTACTCTTAATTATTTAAGATGCCCCTGAATATCTTGGGAATTCATCCATCTGTGTTGGATGAATAAATCTAAAACTAGTGATGACAACCTCAGCAAACATCGATAGATGGTGGGAAACTACTTACAGAAAAAGATTGTGTACTTTATTACGTTGATTCTTGAAGTATTAATAACATGAAAGACGAAGTTAAACGAAATTAATTCAAACTACAAAAATACTTCAGAGTATTGTACGTTCCTTCGCAGCCATATGTATTTATTATACGTCAAAATTAGTACTCTGGACGCTCGCGGGTGGCGTTCAAACAGGCACAAAAATTTGCTGTCAAACATATGTATAAACAGCCTGTACAGTGTTATTTATAGAGGTCAGTTGTATATTGGCAGTGTTGTCAGCGATATACTCGTAATCAACAATATATTATCAATAACTTATTATCAAGTTTATTTGTAAGACCAATAGTGTTTCATATAAAGGATCCACTGTTTGTTAG
This sequence comes from Leptidea juvernica, assembly GCA_949711755.1. Lineage (NCBI taxonomy): Eukaryota > Metazoa > Arthropoda > Insecta > Lepidoptera > Pieridae > Leptidea > Leptidea juvernica. The sequence goes on along the minus strand of CATIXQ010000013.1, from coordinate 17,749,641 downwards.
TGAAGTTGTGAATCAAGTCCAGGAGATACAAATGCTGTGCTTTGCTTAGAAATGTTAGTAAAATTGGAATCGTAGAATATTTTCTTGTATGTCGCACATTTCGCTAGTCCATTGCATTGTGGTCATAAAACCATAAAATTAAAAAAATATCGAAATGGATTTGGTTTCTGTAACTATTATCTCATCTATCAATCACCCGTAGTTACTTCTTCGTGTCGGACTTCTAATAAATCTTCCCCAATATTCCATTTAGATAACCTTCAAAAACAAACTTTGAAAGTAAGTCGAGGCTTGTTAAATCATTTCAAATCATATTTCCATTAAGGGAAATGGTTTATAATTCTAGGTTAGTCATAAAATTGTTAATTGTATTATCAGCAACTTATCTATAAGAAATTCAGAATGTTCTATGAAGATCTAATATTTCTTATTTTCTAATCTTCATAAGTACTTATAGGGAAACAATAATAAATATTATCAGATTATGAACTGAGTTTTACTTACCTTAATGTGACTGCAAACATTACTTCTGGCGGTATACTTTGTCTTAATTTAGTGTACTTGTCGAAAAATATTATTTTTTATGTGATGTAAAATAGAATCAAAACTGGACCACATTCAGTAGTAATTATAAATTTCCTGTCGTATTGCCATAACACTGGACTGTGATTGTAAAAAGCTCCATTTTAACGTCGGTCCTCCAAGAGAGGGTGCACCTAGAATTCTTTACTTCTTCTGCGCCTTCCTCTACGTACAATAGCATTGCCAGAAGTTGACGCCGATTGAAATCGGTTAAAACAGCGTATTTTCTTCTGGTCTGCATAAGTTTGCGTTTTTTTTATGGAATAGAAGAACAAATGAGCGTACGGGTCACCTGGTGTTAAGTGATCACCGCCGCCCACATTCTCCTGCAACACCAGAGGAATCACAAGAGCGTTGCCGGCCCTTAAGGAAGGTGTACGCGCTTTTCTTGAAGGTACTCATGTCGTATCGTCCCGAAAACACCGCACAAGGAAGCTCATTCCACAGCTTTGTAGTACGTGGAAGAAAGCTCCTTGAAAACCGCACTGTGGAGGACCGCCACACATCCAGATGGTGGGGATGATATCCTAACTTGTGGCGTGTCGTGCGAAGGTGGAATTCGGCGGCAGGATTCAGGTTAAACAGCAACGACAAGTGATCTAGCCGTTCACAGAGCAGCTCGAATTGTTGGGGACCCAGTGGTCCCCAACAATTCGAGCTGCTCTGCGTTGCACGCGGTCAAATGGATCGAGATGATACTCGGGTGCGCCAGATCAGAGATAACAGCAATATTCCATGTGTGGCCGGACCTGCGCTTTGTAGAGCGCTAGAATGTGGGTTGGCTTGAAGTATTGCCGTGCTCTATTGATGACACCCAGCTTCTTCGAAGCCAATTTGGCTTTGCCCTCCAGATGGCCACGGCATTGAATCCCCAGAATACGAGGGGCAGCCCGAGCTCGAATGCTCGGGGAGGGATTCTCCGGCTCTACAAGAGCCGGTAGCCTCCTGGGGTAATTTCTCTTTAAATACCGCTGTCATATTTTGTTGGGGGGGAAAGGTCGGGGGGGGGGGGGAAATGGCCTCCGGTCCTCGACACTAAACTATGCGAAACATAGCGGCACTAGGCCGCTAGTTCTCGCCGGTATTCTGTGCGAGTGTGGTAAGTAACCCGGACGAGTCTGGCCCGATTGTGCTGACGTCAAAAGACGGTAGCGTGACTCTCCCACTTTCAATAAGCCCAAAGTCCCCGCTTACGACACCCTTGGGCCTGGGACTACCCTATTCTTTTTACGCCCCGGGGAAGCACAGGGCGTTTACTCCCAGCCAACATGCGTCTATATGCCCATTATATATTTATTATTATATATATATATTATATATTATATTATATTATATTATATATTATATATTCATATATATATATCTTATATTTGTTATTATTACCGTTGGTATATTACCAACGGTTGGTATGTTATGTATGTTGGTGTCTTTCCAGATCACGTTTTCAGAGGGACAGTCAGTCCCCCAGTAAAAACACAGTTACAAATACACGTGTTTAGATCCTTTAACAATTGGTTTATTTAAATTTGTCACACTCGCGTCATCAAAGAAAAAACTGAAATTCACATTTCAATTTAATTGTGGCTCAACTTGAAGTGGTTCATCACAAATTCTCGAAATGGACAACCGTCAACATTATTGAATCGACTGCTGTTATTTACAGTGAAAACAATTCCACCAAATCGCAATCTAACAAAGACTTATTTGGTGGCTTTGTTTACAAACCTAACATTTATCATTGCACCTCTGTAGACTTGTTTTACCAGTGGGAGGCTCCTTTGCACAGGAATCTGGCTAGATTATGGGCGCCTATTTCTGCCGTGAAGGAGTAATGTTAATTACTGTGTTTCGGTATGAAGAGCGCCGTAGCTAGTGAAATTACTGGGCAAATGAGACTTAACATCTTATGTCTAAAGGAAACGAGCGCAATTGTAGTGCCGTTCAGAAATTTTGGGGTTTTTCAAGAATCCTGAGCGGCACTGCATTGTAATGAGTAGGGCGTATCAATTACCATCAGCTCAACGTCCTGCTCATCTCGACCCTTATCTTTTTAAAGAAAAGACTGTGGGCTCAGTGAGAAGGGCAAACTAGCTTTCAGATCACTTAATTTTAAGTGATTACTGTTGCATTTATCCTTTTCATTGGCTTATAAAAAGGTACGCATTGTAATTTATCTATGTATAAGTTTTTGGTAAGCCAATTACATACATATTTTTGTTTAAATTAAATTCATAATGAGCCAGCTATAAATATTGTTGAACTAGAAATAAATAAAATTAAATTTGTAAATTCTTATGTTATAAATAAATCAAATCAAAATCACCTTATTCATGTAGGTAACGGAAAATACACATGTGAATGTCACAAAAATATTTTTCTAATTGATGTTTACCGCCACTTCGTAAAAGGTTGAGCTAAGGTGAAGAAACTCATTGCCACTCGTTTAATAATCTATTATACCGATAGTAACATTGAGTCCTTGTTCATGTAAGTATTTCAGGTCTTGTAACTGAAAGGTTCTGAAGAAGAAAGAAATCTGAAGCCACATGTCATCATGATTAGTATATTAGCTCAATCTTCACTCATAGCTAAAGCAGCCCGCATATAATAAAAAATGTAAATAGATGTGTATATAAAACCATCCCGTGGGAGGCAGATATATAAATCTCCATATCCACGCTGCTAACATATTTCCATAGCATCTTTTCATAATTTAAAAAGACTTAGGAGAAGAGGCCAAGAGGTGCACGATAGTTTGATGTCTCGCCGTAATAGAGAGTTTCAATCAATACTCGCAAATCATTAGTCAAAAATACACTTAAGATCACTCAGAGGAAAATTCAGGACACACATTTATTAGTCTGTCTAAGAATTTATTTAAGCAATGTCATTCAATGCAAGTACTATTAATTACATTTAGTGAACTGGACGGCTGTAGCGTCGCTTTGTGCTGATTGAGTCGCTCCATTTCACACAGCTTCCAAATTAGCCGTTTTGTCTGTAGTTTGCTCAGGCCACACCTCTCTAGATTTCAGAGACCGCTATCCAATTCATCAGCTTAATGGCCCGCTTATAGATCGTTGCAATTGTGGCGTTGAACTGCTAGCTTTATTACGTCATTGTTGTTGCAAATATAAATTATACAAAATATACATGTTCTCTTAGAATAATTCATGTTCTACTAATTGCTAAAATATAATATTATGGTTCAGTTTACAATAAGTTACTATCTGTAAGAGTTAGTTTTTGGAAACAGGAAATGTAATTAAGTGCTGGGGAGTATTTCCTGTTAATGCTAAAGGGATATGGCTAATTGTGAGTTTAAATAAGATTGAGGCACCACGTGCGGCTTGTTGGCTCGTATTTATTTTATATCACCGATTTCAACAACAACAGAAGGACCTTCTAGTCTTCAATATAAAATCATATCACGTCATTCATATCATTTTTGGGAGTAGGGGAACTTGTTGTTCCTAGGACAGTTTTTTAGATATCTATGACATGGGGCACACACAGTTTTGCACTTCTAGCTAATTGGAACTATTTTAATTTCGAATATTATATTTTTTGAAACTTTGCAACCTTCTTAGTAATAAAAAATACAATTGGCCGGAAATCATTTGATATTTCTTTTTTATCTCACATCAAAGTTCTACGTATGCAACGAAAATGGAATTAGGTCAAAAAGATTTTAGAGCGATTTTTTAATGATTTTAAATATTTCTCTCTCTCCGCAAGACTGTGCCGCTCGCCTTCATAGGCAAAGTCATAATGCTTTTGGGAGAGAAGAACCTTGCTCAACACCGTGAGGTGATGGTTTGCTGAATTTGAGAGAGGTCGGGTTTATTTACATGACGAATATCGTGAAGCGCGGCCTTCAACTGCCGTCAACGATAATAATGTGCCTTCTGAAAACCCGCGAATTACCTATGAAACAATTCGAGGACTGTTGGGGATTTGTTTGAGCCAAATTCAGAAAATATTACACGAAAAATTGAAAGTTCGTAAAACTTTGTGGTCGTTGGAATCCCCATGAAATGACAGCGGAGCAGAAGCGGGCACGCTTGGAATTGTGCTGCCAGATGCTAATGAAGTACGACCACGGACATTCTAATGCTGTTTATGACTGTGGTTTGAAATATGATGTTGTGACAAGGACCAAAAAGGAATGCTGAAATGGTTTGGACACGTGGAGTGAATGAGTGAAGAAAGAATGAATGAATAAATAAGGCAAGTGTGTGTGGTCAAGTCGCGAGTCGTCGGAGAGTTGAAGACTCAATACGTAGGTGGAAAAATCTTTAAATTTATATATTTCTCATAAACCACCACAGTTGGCAGTTTTTAATAGAATTATAAACCATAGATTTAGCTATTAAGTTTTTAAACAATCCAATTGAACCATATGAAAATCTTTTTGTGCAACACTAGTCTAATATAATTAATCTTATAATTATATAAAATTCTTGTGTCCTAGTATTTGTAACCAAACTCCTCCGAAACGGCTATACGAATTTGTGTGTAACCCACCCTAAAATATTTTTCTATTGTTTTTATTTTAATTTTATTATGATTTCGCATTAAAAAATATATACAACTTCAAATTTTAACCCGTCTACGATCAACACCTATTTTAATATTTTTTAATTTAAAACTTTAATTATTGAATTTTTTTCATTACTTTATATAGCAATAAAACTGGGTCAGCTAGTAATAATATAATAATCATAAGTCACGAATATGTCTAAAGATATATCATTTACTTAGCTCTTAAATAGTTATTTATCATAAATGCTATGAATAACGTATTAAATACCAGTAATGGTTAACCATAAATTCTTGCACGAGACAAAACAAAATTTCAGTTGGAAGTTGATAGCGTAATTTCTAGTAGAATTCTAAATTTTAGTTCTAAACCAATCTAAATTACTTCACTGAAGCCACTAAAATGCGTTGAAATTGAAATTCATTAATGAAACTTCAATAAGATTGTATTTATCTTTGATTAACGCGAGTGCTATACATTTAAATAAAAACAGATCTTGGTTTTTTAAAGTTGGAAAGGCATGACTTGAATGAATAAATTAAAAAAATCAAAAACTATATGACCAATTTCAATAAATCTCTCCTTAGTAGAATGGCTTATTATTACCAGATGGTTGCAAGTACAATAATATTCCACTCTATATTATATAAACATATAGGTAATTAGATATAGAATATTATATACTTAGTTTATATTAATGATCACCACTAAAGTAATAATGTCAAAATATAAGTCAATATCGAAGTCAATAGTGGTTTGTTACACTTTGTTATTAAATGGAGCAAGCCGTTACTTTTTATTATTCTTTTACAGTAAAACTCAGGCTGAATTCGGATAAGTGACTAGTAAAATTATAAGAATAAGTTAAATAAAACACTTTTTAAAGGATTAAAACGCGTTGAAACTTTTTTTAAATGAGTTGAGGACTGTAGATGGGATGAGGACTCATTTCATCTGCAGTCCTCCTGAAAACGAGATCTAGAAAAGGATGAAACATCGGGTTAATTAAAATGATTATAAAAATGTGACTTTCACGCAAAAATCTAGTGTAAAATATAGTTACAATTACACGCGTTTTAATCCTTTAAAAGTGTTTTATTCCAATAAGATATCTCAGTCCTGCGGAAAGGAACTGCTATAGAACCTTTTATGGACCTAATCCAATATTTGTATTATCTATTTCTATTCTTTATATGTAATGAAAATTGTCTTTGTTTGAGGCTCTTTCACGCCTAAAGTGCTGATCGTATCAACTTATTATTTCTTTCTTTTTATTTTTTAATTTATTTCCTTTTACTTTTCGCCCAGTGAAGCGGGCTGGAACGGCTTGTATTTCTATATAAATATCTCACCCAGTTAAATGTATTGTTATATTTCATTGCACTTTTATTTTGAACATAACTCTGCAAATCTATAGAATATTAATACGTTGTTACAATCAAATTAATTATACACAATGGTTATAGATTTACAATAAAAACTGTTGTATTGCGCATCCAACAGCACCATTTATTGAAAGCTTTTACGCAAATGAAGCCATATATTACGAATCACAACAGACTCTTAATTCGGTTATATTATTTGTCGCTCTGTTATTGCTTTAAACGAAACAGGTTTAATTCTCCAATTTTTTTTTAATTAATTAAAGCTTTGTTCTGACGGTATTTAAGAAAATAATTATTATTTTTGTACTTTAAAACCAGAATATTAAATATTTACAAGTAGAAACCTATGATGATTATGATTATGATATATGAAGCTGCGTCAAAAGTAAAAAACTGACTGAAAAACGTATAAGGAATTTTAATGAACTTTTGAATTTAGGTCAAAAGTTGATGTTGCTAAGAATTGTGAGCAAAAGCGTAACAAAGATCCTTTTGATTCTGAAATGTGATATGCTTCAACAGAAAAAGTAAAATATAATAGTAACCACATGGCAAACGATGATGTTTATATAAACAGATAATAGACAACCAGAGTTATATTAGGGAATATAAAGTGTAGAAGAAATAAAGCATTCTTATGCGAATAAAACATTTTTTTTTTTCTCAAGTTTAACATTTTGTATAAACGTGAGTTTATTTTTATTATCTTTGCTGGTCATCTGTAAAGACAGGCACGAAGATGCGTAACAAGTTGCAAGTTGGAATGGACCCATGTCAAGTATTACGTACACGACATGAACCAGTCTCTTTTCAAGATCATATTATAGGGTTTGCTATAAATCTGACGATAAGGATTTTATTTGTGTTTATAAAAGTTGGGTTCTTGTTATTTTCAAGTAAGTGTTCTATTTTCATTGCATTTGTACCGTTATCGTTATCATGGATACTTTAAAAAATCGATTGATTATAGTGTATAAGTACCGTCGTGACAGTAACATCAACGACGTATACAGCGTGAACACTAGTAACGATCGCGCCACCCGTTATTGGTTTGCCTGCTTCCGTTCTAGAAATTTAGACCTACGAATTCAACTCCGTGTTCGACCGAAAACTACAGATGATAATGACGAATTAAAAGCGATTGTGGAAGCTGATGATTCTCAATATACAGGTGAATTAGCAGCAGCGCTCGATATTAGCATCGAAACAATATTGGTCCATTTGCGTCAAATTTGCAAGGTAAAAAAGCTTGATAAATGGGTGCTCCACGAATTGAATGACCGCCAGCGCGAAGCTTGTGTCGAGTTGAGCCTTGCACTACTGCCACACAAACGAAGGCATATTGAATGCTCACAATGAAAAATTGATTCTGTTCCACAATAGCTAGTGCTCAGCTGTTGGTTAGATCCTGGTTCAGAATCTAAATAATGCTCCAAACGAAAACTGACCCCTACATAAGTGGTGGTCACTGTTTGGTGAAAGCTAGCGCAAGTGTCATTCATCATATCTTCTAACCAAACGGTATGAGCATCACTGCAGATGCGTTATCTCAAGAACTTAACACAATGATGGAGAAGCTTGCACATCTCCAACCAGCTTTGGTCAATCATTTGGCTCCGCTGCTCCTACACGACAACGCGCGACCTCATCCTGCACGGTCTCCAGGTAACAAGAGCTGGGGTTGGAAGTTCTCCGTCATCCAATGTACTCACCAGACCTGAGGGCCTACCATCAACTTTTAATAAGCGATGCGATTCCGATGCAGTTCAGTTTAGGTACCTAAACTGAACAATTCGTACAAAAATTCGTACCATGAAATGCCTTTTACTGTATGGTGTTTGGATCGCTTATGAAGAATGACCGAAATAAATTTGTCTGTGGTCCGCGGCGTGAGAAAGAGATGACGCTCTACAGTCGTTGCATAAGTTTGTCTCTGTTACTTGAACCATATGCGTTGAGTTTCGAAACCTAAAATGATATGATTTTAGCGTCTTTTTGTATAGAAAATGCTAAAAATACATTTTAAAATTGCACTTTATAGCGTCAAGTTATAAACAATTAAGCCCTTTTTTGTATTTATTTAATAATAGTAATATAAATAAATACAGTTCTTTGAATTATAAATTAAATGTTTGCTTAGATGTTTTATTTGACAGGAGCACAGAGTACATTTTTTTTTAATTCGTTCTTGCGAACAGGCTATAGCCCGGGCCCTTAGTATTTTGTTTTACAAAAAAGTCCAATAAAATATTCTCATCTCATCTTTCATCAATAAAATTTTCCTTTTCTGTATGTTTTCACTATTTTTTAAAAGTTATTAACAACACGATTCACTTTCCTCTAAGGAAGTAGCAACTTTTTTCGAATCACGTCGAATCACGAATCGTTCCCTTTGACACATAAGCTATCCAGTTTAGGTTGAAATATTATCTCATGGTACGAATGAATGAACAAACTCAATCAGTTTGTCATTCAATTGACATTCAATTGTGATTTAATCAGTTGATTTGACGTCAACCTAAATTAGATAGCTCTAATCACGTCGTGGTACGAAATAGCAAAGCGGTTCATTTTAGGTTGTCAATTGAATCGCAATAAGAGTTCGTGGTAGGCCCGCTGATCTCTACAGACTTATACTTAAATAACCAAAATAAATAAAAATTAAATAACTGAGAACCAATTCAAAATGTCTTTGAAGAATTTCTTGCCTCCCGTCCAACAAACTTTTTCAAAAAGGGCATTAATAAGCTACCACGGTAATTGCATGGGTAATCAAAAAATAAATATTAATAAAAAAACGCGTGTGCGTGTAATCTTTGTTCGCGATTGAAGTAAAACTTAATTATAATTAACTTAACAAATAATTATCAGATATATATATATGTGTATATATGTATATATAATTTTTTTGCTTATCTGAAAGCTCATAGACAAAATATATTATTTTCGTGTGCCCTTATTAGTCCCACTTATTCTAGAACATCCAGTATATACCTTACGCCCACTAAGAAAATTTATGAACAAACTCAAGTCATGAATATAACTCAATCTTATAAATATAATACTTGTATTTTAATTAGAAAAATGCTTACTAAGGATATTCATACACAAATAATATTTACAAAAAAAATCCACGTTCAAAAAATCATGACAAGACAGGCTAATAACATCTGCTTAAGAGCACCAAGAACAAACTATGGAAAAAGAAATTTAATGTTCGAAGGGGCTTAGCTATACAATAAATTGCCAAAAGACATCAAAGAAGTAATATCTTCAAATTTGTTTAAGAAACTGTTAAAAAAACATATTTTAAAGGATTTTTCAATAGATACCTAGGAATATAATGTAATATAAATATAGTAGAATTCAGTGTAATTGAATATCATGTAATATTCAATGTAATATCATGTAATAATCATGTAATATTCGAATTCAGTGTAATTGAATATCATTGAATATCATGTAATATAGCAGTAGTATGTAGTAGTTTGATATAATAATATTGTTCGGGACTGGCTCGAGTACACCCACTTTGTTTTTTATACCACAAAATGATAATTGAGATACCGGCGAGGCATTGTTCCATAAAAATATATCATAAAGAGGAACTCTCAATGCTATTTATAATGTGTTCATATTATGTCTACTACAATGAGGTTATATTTGAGTTCTTATGGTAATGTTAGAGTAAACGCAATTTGAGAACATGAGAACGCTTAAGTTATCAGTGCTAATGTATTAAAATGAATAAGAGACATTTATTTTCTCAAAATTGATTCCTTTAGAATTATTTTTGATGTCATTTCTAATATTCTAGACACTACCACCGCCTCGGAAACAAAAGGCACTATGAGATTGAAGAAGCTGCGCAAGAAACTCTCCCAGCATTCTTTTTTTTTGCGCTCTTTTTATTCAAATGTGCAATATTGTACTGTCATTGCTTTTGCTATAAAATAATCATAATCTAGTCCTAGGCTGTTCGATCCCTTAGATATTTTAGATATTCAGCTGTGCAGTAGTATGACTTAAGACAGAGCCATTTTTTAATAAAACATTTTAATCTATTTATAGATAATGCCTGAACTGTGGCTATATTATAAAAGTATATACCCTGTAGCTTTTGTGTATCTTATGAAGCCTACTAGAATAAGTCACAAGCAATAAAGATAAAGAAAGAAATATTTGATAAATATCCCCGAATTATGTATCATCAAGTACGACAAAATTTTAGTGAAATATTGATAACATCGGTTATATTATAGCAATTTTCCTAGGTATGATTTCCAATATTCTTGAAATTATAGTTATATAGCAAATGTTACTCATAAAAAATATAGATAATAATTGTTTCTCCTTAAATATACAGGTTATATTAATGAATCTAGTAAATAAGCATAACATGAGTTAATCTAGATTGTTATAATTGCTTTAAAACATTAAAGCTTGAAAGCCTTATTTATGCGTAATAAAAAGCTGGCTAGATAAAGTTCCTATACTCTCAGTAAGGCTCAGTATGTCCCCTAACGTGTAGGTACATTGCAAAAGTATATGACTGCCGCTATCTTCATAGGCATGCGCTTCACACCCAATATATGGCTCAATATATTTTTTCATTTTTAATCCCATTCTTATATTTTTTTCTGAATCCTTAACTCATTTTTAACTAATTCATTACAGGCATAATTAATAATAGGTGTGTGTATTGTGAAACTTATATAGCTTGTAATTAGTTGTTAATTTGTATTACTTTTGTTTTGTTGTTTTTATCTTACCGTTGGTTACCTTTTAACTAAAAGTGTATATATTGTTGGAAACTTCACTGGTGAAAGTGTGAGTTTAAAGATTTGTTAATATTTATCATAGTACTGTTTGTTTCCTATACATGAATAAATAAATAAATAAATAAATAATGACTATATGAATGTTTACTGACTTTCTCTAAGTTCTAAGACTTCTTACAACGATATCATCACCTTCAAGAAATCATTTTGACATCCTAAACATCATGCACCGCCTAAATATAAAGAACCTGCATTAGTTACATTGATAGACTTGGATGCGTATATACAAAACTTTAAAAATAAAGTCTGTCTGTCTGTTTAAAAATAAAAACTGTCAAACCGTGCTTCAATAAGTTTTCTCATAGAAAATATGCCTATATAAAACAAATATTAGAAATAAAAATAATTATAGGTCTCAAATCAAAAAAATAACTATCCTATCTTGAGAAATTATGGGGATTACTTCATGGATTGCAGTTTGTTCAACTCTCAAGTTGGACTCCATTAATCCCCATTAAAAATCGGTCCATTAGTTTAGGAGTTAACTGGAAGAGATTTTGCAAAAAATATTTGCCTTACTTTAATTTTATTAAAGAATAGTATAGCTGGTTGCAGCTCGAGTGATAAAAACATGTTCAGTTTGGAGATATCGAAGTATCGATAGAGAAATCTATCGCTATCTATCACTACTAACCCAGCAATGGAGGTTCAGGTGATATTAAGACATATTAAAATATTTTGACAGGGGTAGATCCATTTATCATGGGATAGAGAACCGCTAGTATGTCGAAGGGATGAAGACAATTCCGAAGGTAATAATGTAAAATATAGTAAAGTAGCAGAACTACTTGGAAATTTAGGAAATATTATAAGTTTTCTGTGAGAAAGTGAAAAAAAAAATTATGATTTTTTGTATTTCTTTATGGAAAAGAGAAATATTTACAACAATATAACAATGTTTCGTAATTGGCAATTTATTGTAAGCTTTCTTGAGTTTAAAATAATGGATTAAAATCATCTTAATAAATCCTTACTAAATTTATAAATAACGTAAATTTTATGGTATGGCTGGTAAAGCTTTGCATTATAATAATATTATGTGAAGTTAATTTTCGATATAAATATTTTTTTATTTCAAGTAAAAAATCCAAAATTCAAAATATTAGTATTATGCTAGATGTTTCTTTCTTTAAAAGCAAACCTACAATTAATTTTATTAACAAACTCTGCAATAATTGATATTAGGTTGCAGATTTAAGTTAAGGTATCTAACTACTATTTATTTATAAAATATTGACACGGGAGTGGGTCAGGGATTGGAAATAATACTCCGCTTATAGGAACCAGTCTTTATTTGCGTTCACTTTTTTCCGAATTTGCACTTCACCGGTCTGCCGCTGTTCCTCTTGTGGGTGGCGGTACCTTCAACGCGTCACACCGCACCGAACACTAGGCCTCTTCTATCTTCTTATTCTTGGAACACTTCCACTTTTCACTACTTCTTCTTTTCTTCTTCTTATTCTTAACACTTTCGAGTCAGAACTAGAACTGCCGTAGGCCACGCTTAGTACGGCTTTATACCCCCGGATCTGTTCTATTTTTAAAATGATTTTCCCATTCCATCTTTAAATTTAAATTGTACTAGAAAATTCTTTTAACTATTTTTATCCTGCTTACACACATTTTCCATCCCTTTTTTTCTGTTCGATTTGATCCTGAACTTACTAGAAATTCCCATTAACTTTACAAAAACCCAAAAAATCCCATACACTGGTAGGTGTATCGAACCCGGGTCTACAGCGTCTAAAGT
>CATIXQ010000013.1:17719491-17736040 GCA_949711755.1 Leptidea juvernica | reverse complement strand
CTACCGCTGCTTCCATAGCCTCTTGTGTATAATTCCTAAAATTTCCTTTTGTCGGTGGCATCTACATTAGAAGATTTTTTTTTATGGAATAGGAGGACAAACGAGCGTACGGGTCACCTGGTGTTAAGTGATCACCGCCGCCCACACTCTCTTGCAACACCAGAGGAATCACGAGAGCGTTGTCGGCCTTTAAGGAACGTGTACGCGCTTTTCTTGAAGGTACCCATGTCGTATCGTCCCGGAAACACCGCACAAGGAAGCTCATTCCACAGCTTCGTAGAGCGAGGAAGAAAGCTCCTTGAAAACCGCACTGTGGAGGACCGCCACACATCCAGATGGTGGGGATGATATCGTAACTTGTGGCGTGTCGTGCGAAGGTGAAATTCGGCGGCAGGAATCAGGTTGAACAGCACTTCGGAACACTCCCCGTGATAAATGCGGTAGAAGACACACAATATATATATAGATATAATAGAGTAATTTAATGTATAAGCAGCAAGATGACACATAAATTATACGATATTAATAAATTTCATGAAAATCCATTAGTTGACAGCACATGTTAACTAATCAATCTTAAGTCGTTTTAAGAATCAGTAAATGACATGACCCCTTATTTATATATTTTTTTTATAATTTGTCATGTTGAATGTCATGCATTCACACTTCAGACTCTAATATAAAGGATACAATTAATATTTATTCATAATTATAAAAGATTACGTACCTTTCCAATATTAATCTTTCGGCTTGCTCTTAACAAATTGCACACGAAAACAACAATAAATATGGCGCGAAACAACCGGCTGTCATGGATCGAACGCTGTGACTAGCGATGACGTTAAGACGCCACGATAGTTTTTGTTGGTGCCGCTAGATGTCTATACTATATCATAAACACAATGTCTATCTTTGGCTACTTGTTTTATTCTTGTTATTTTATTTTCTTCGTTAAAGTGTCAACTATTGATGCAGTGTCAATTACTGGTGGTTTTACCTTAAGGGATATTGTATTTATATGTAGTAAATATTTCATTCTTTCCCAATATTGTGTACCGTGTAAACTTTTAAATTTTATCAAACCCAGTTGTTTTAATGTATTAACTTTTAATCTACGAAATTATAAAAAGTACTAATTTAGGAGTAATATATTTATATGTTATAAATATCTCATTCTTTCCCAATATAGTGTACCGTGTAAACTTTTAATTTTTAAACCCAGCTGTTTTAATGTATTAACTATTAATCTGCGAAATTATAAAAATTACAAATTAAGTGGTATTGTATTTATGTGGTATAAATATCTCTTCATTTCTCAATATAGTATAGCATGTAAGCCTTTAAATCTTATCAAACCTATTTTAATATGCTGTTTTAATATTTTAACTACTAATCTACAATGTTATTATAGTACCTGCGCAATCGCTTACTATCAACTTGTGCGGACACCGAATACTCAATTAACCGGCTACTAGCACTTAATAATCATCCTCTCGACAAGTTTTTTATCGTAAGCGACTTTAACTTGCCTATTATAACGTGGCAACATTCGAACACGTATGGTTCGCTTGAGCCTTACAATATAAAAAACAATTTGTGTCAATACAATTATCTCTCCGATATTTATACATTCTACAAATTTTTTATACTTCTCAAAATCATTGACAATAATAACTATGCAATTTGTTTTTCTAAAAATCATTATACTCGATATTACAATAACACAGCATCGCTTATTACTGTACTCAATGTTGTCCACACCTATCATGAAATGAATATTAGTATCATAATATTTAATCAAACTCGTATTATTTTTTCTTATATCATGTCTTCTTTAAAAATATATTACCAGAACGTACGAGGATTACGTACCAAAACAACAACACTTTATCGTAACACCTGCATTAACACCTACGTTATATGCCTAACCGAAACGTGGTTATTGGATGGAGTGCACAATAGCGAATTATTTGACGATAGTATAGTCTGGAGAAGATACAGAAACTATAACGAGACGGGTCAGTCATTGGGGGGTGGGGTACTCATTGCCGTGCGCCGTGACATTGTCGTGGACGAATGTGAGGGCTGGTGTTAGTCAGCTGAGGATATATACATTACTCTAACACTTCATCGCAAAATACCTAAGGTAAGTTACAAAATACATATATGCACAGTTTATATATGTAATCAAAATCTTGGTAATTCATTAGCAATCCAGTTAAATAATTTTATGGAAAAATTGACTGATAATGTACTTAAAAGACCTTTAGATATGATTATAATTTTAGGAGACTTTAATATGCCAAACTTAACCTGGACACTGCAAATGATGGGTGTTATTATGTCCCAAATAATGGCCGGTTTACATTATTCCAGTCCAGCGAACCAGTCCAGTGCTGGATTGCTTACTGGAAAAATGTAAACCGGCACTGGAATGAACTGAATCCAGTAAGCATTCCAGTCCAGTAACTGGATTCGCGGTCTACTTTTGAATCCAGTGTGATCAATCCAGTGCAACTGGAATAATGTAGACGCCCAATCCGGTGCCATTCCAGTGCTGACGAAGTACACACGTGTTGGTTGTTTTTGCGGACTTTTTATGCGAAGAAAAAAGATTTAACAATGGTGAAGAAGTTATCTGAAGACGAAACTGTAAAGTTTGTCATTATATACAGAGAAAATCCGTGTTTATGGGATATATCATATACATCAGAACATTATAAAAACAAAGCTATGCGCCAAACTGCTTTACAAAATCTGTGCATTGGTATGGAAATTGAAGGATTCACATTGGAAAATGTGAAAAACAAAATAAAAAGTATTCGTTCGACATAGTACCTTGAACTAGACAAGATTAAGAAGTCATCCACATCTGGTGCTAGTGGCAATGTTTACCAACCCAAAGTGAAATGGTTCGCCGAATTCAATTAATTTATTAAAAATGTGATGGTGAAGCGTAATACACACGTATGTATTTTAAGATTTTTATTTATTTTTATTTTAGTAGCATATTATTTGTTAAAACACACAAATTTATCCCTGTATCATATGATTTTAACATGGTACTTTTCCTTCGTTCACAAAATAAATAAATTGAGTTCTTTTTTCCCCTGGCATGTGTTGCTGAGTTGTTACTGCCCTGCTGTATGATACTATCTAAAGAGGTTATTTCGGATCTCCACGTTCCATTAATCAAATGATGGTCGTTGTGATCTTCATGGTCTACACAGGTAGTAGTCATATAATTGTTTGACTTTTATCTCAACCAATTGTGTAGAGAGCAAGCTGCATACACAATGTGATCCACAGTATCTAACTTAGTTGAAATAGCTTTTTCGAAAATTCTGAATCGACTTACTAATATTCCAAAAGCATTTTCTACAATGCGTCTAGCACGGGACAGCCTGTAATTATATATTTTTTGTTCAAAAGTTAAATTAGCCCCAGGATATTGTTTCATTAAGTATGTTTTTAGTGGAAATGCTGCATCAGCCAAAATCACTCCATCTTCTGGAATAAAACTGCCATTTTCTAATTCAGTAAAAATGGAACAGTTTTTGAAAATGCCACCATCCGAAGCGCTTCCATTTGCGTCCACATTGATATACGTAAAACAGTAATCATGGTCAACAAGAGCCATCAATACTATGCTGTTTTCTTTTTTATAATTAAAGTTCGTACTTCCATATTCATAGGAGCCAGTAATTTTTATATGTTTTCCGTCTAACGCTCCGTAGCACAAAGGAAAGTTCCACTTATTCCGAAAGCCTTTCTCGACTTGTTTACATTGTTCCGCAGTGGGTATCTGCAAAAATAAAGTAAAAATATTTTATTTTCAGGAAAATACTGACAATACTCAACCTAGTCACCAATGTGGGATGGAATCACCCTATCCAAACAAACCCAGAATCAAGTCTATCTGAACCGCGAAAGAAAAGAAGTAAAATTTCACAGCTGTCTACAATAGTCAGTAGCATGAAAGATATGCAATACGATTTATCCAAATCAGAAACAGTGGAAGATGAATTCGACATCTTCGGGAAACACATTGCGAAGCAATTAAGAACCCTTTCTTCAGAACAGGCTATCCTAGGCCAACAAGAAATTCAGAGTGTGATAACAAAATGTCGACTACACGATTTGAAATACGGAAATATGACAATTCTATATTCTGCAAACACACATGCTAGTGACAATTCGTCAAGATCAAGTAACAATTATGCGTCAAGACCAAGTACACAAACCACTGAGGACTCATTAAATGTAGTAAGCGATGACCCATAATACATTAATATGATCATGAATACTTTCAATAATGCTTAATTGTCATAGATATGATACTTAATGTGGTCTTTTAATGCCCTTTTAATTTCTTGACAGACTTCTGGTATAATGTTTGAAATAGTTGGTTTTGGCAATCGAAACATACGACTGAGGCTTCTGTAACTATCTCCAGTAGTTAAAAAAGAAAAAGTGACTTCTAATTTTATTTTTGCGGGTTTATTATAGCATCTCTGAACAACGTATTCTTACGCTGGATTTTAATCAAAACTAATGATAACAGTTCTTTAAAGTTTTCCGCTGTCATTCTCAGTGCCAGTCTCTATATTCATTGGGATCTTCTACCTTCAGTTGTTGCAAAAGCATTACTGACCCTCCTTTTTGATCTCTTTCGCTGATCCAATTTCTCACCCAAATCCGTTCCTTTTTTTTAAGTTCCTTATCAACCTCATTAATAACTTCTTGTAGCAAGAGTGATTGAGCACGTTTGAAACATTTTCGAAACTGATCTCTTCTTGAAATCATTGTCACTGTAGTGTTCACACTTCAACGGCTTCTAAATTACTGGAATAATGTAGACGATAACGAATCCAGTTCAGCACTGGACTGGAATAATGTAAACCGGGCATAACGTACATAGCCCGATTCAATATGATTTATTTGACAACATGAATTTATGTAATTGATCACAATACAATTTAGTGACGAATCACAACAATAGAATATTGGACCTAATTTTTTCTAATAACGATATCTCAGTCTCCCGCTGTACTTCCCACTTGATCGATGAAGACCCTCACCACCCAGCACTCTGTATTGATAGTGATTGCATGCAATTCGACAAATTTACACCTCGTCCACACACAAAACACTTATAATATATGTCTGGTGATTACGATTCCATTTGTAATAAACTGAATATGATTGACTGGCCTTATGAAATAGGTAGTAAATCATTCAACGATGCAATTACTTATTTTTATGATACCCTAAATATTCTTCGTGACACATATGTGCCAACTAAGATTGTCCCGTCAAACTCTAAATACCCTCCATGGTTTAAAACACCCCTCATCAAAGCCATAAAAGAAAAACATAAACATCGACGCAAATACAAAATTTACGGTAATATTTCTGACTACAACTCATTTCAAATACTAAGAGACCGTATTAAGACATTAGAAAGAAGTATGTTTGATACTTACATTGCAAATATTGAGAAAAATATAAATAAAAACCCTAAAGCTTTTTGGTAATACATTAAAAGTAGAAACCAAAGCAATAACTACCCGGCTGTACTGAGACTCGGACAGAATTCATCTGACTGTGGAGAGGATATTTGTAACATGTTTAGCTGCTACTTTCATTCTACGTTTTTACCACGAGATATTACCAATGAAACACCAGGTGATTTATTGGATGAGTCTACTCATACATTATCTGACATTGGAGATATTGAGATTGATGCATCGGAAGTACTTAAACTAATGAAGTCATTAGACCTAAAGAAGTCAGCTGGCCCTGAAAACATACCTGCTATCTTTATAGTTAAATGTGCTAAAAGTTTATGTACTCCTCTTTCAATCCGATTTCGAAGATCCTTCAAAGAGGCTTGCATTCCAACCATCTGGAAGTCAGCATACATAACACCGATTTATAAAAAAGGTCGTAGGGACCTAATAGAAAATTATAGACCCATATCTAAACTGTGCATTTTCACCAAAATATTGGAAAAAATTGTATACAAGCAAATATATGCTACACTTAAACATACATTTAGCCAGTCACAACATGGGTTTTTAAAAGGTAAATCTACTACTTCCAACCTAATATTGTGTAGTGACCTCGTGTCTGATTGTATGGCACAACCCTCTCAAGTAGATGTCATATATACTGACTACACTAATGCATTTGATCGAATCGACCATTCAATACTTTTGCACAAACTAAAGTTAGTGGGTATAAGAGGAAATTTGTTTCGATGGTTCCCCTCTTATGTCAGTAATAGGTGCCAAACAGTAGTGCTCGGTGGCTATACATCCCTGACGATGGAAATACCATCTGGAATCCCACAAGGATCATTACTAGCTCCCTTGATGTTCACAATTTTTGTTAATGATATCTCTCAATGCTTTCTAAATTCTAGGATACTTTTATACGCCGACCATATGAAGATAATTTCTACAATCACGTCTATCGAAGATGCAATTAAGCTACAATACGATCTCATAAGATTTGAAGAATACTGTACACATAATAAACTAGATTTAAATGTTAATAAGTGTTACATATGCTCATTTACTCGAAATCCCAAACCGGTTCTATTTAAATATAAACTTAGAGGATCACAACTCACAAGAGTTACCTCAATAACGGATCTAGTAATTATCTTTGACTCTAAATTATTATTTGACAATCACATTGATAATATCATTAATGAGGGGTTTACACGGGTGACTAAAGCCGCACGATTTTTGCCGCGCGGCGTAAATCGAACATCTAAATGGCAATTCGGCTAAGTTGCAAGTGACTAAAGCCGCAAGCCCCAAAGTTGGGTAGCATCCGACTTTGGCCGCGCGGCAACCGGCCGCATGCGACTGGTGCCTAAAATCGACCGTGTAAACGATCAGTTGCAGGCGATCGCCCGCCGCATGAAGGTGTTTCGCGCACGCACGTGTATTTATTTACTACAGCGTTTCTGTGTACATGTATCGTAACAACCATGAATAAAACTAACACCATACAGTTTTTGGAATGCTATGAAATGCATCCATGCTTATGGAACCCAAGAGAACAAGATTACAGGAACAATAATGTACGTTTAGCGGCTCTTAAATCTATTATTCAAGAAATGCTTTTGTCCATAACAGTTGAAGAGCTTAAATTGAAGATAAAAAATATACGAACCACGTATAATAGAGAGGCCAGTAAGGTAGCAAAGTCAAAGAAGAGTGGCGCGGGAAAGGATGATATATACAGACCTCAATTAATTTGGTTTTCTGTAGCTGACCGCTTTTTAAAGCCAGTGATAGAAGGAAGAAACAGTAAAGATACCATGGTAAGTCTTATTATTATTTATTAAATAGTTATTCTTGTTCGCATATTATAAATTATAATAGGTAAATCGTGAACAGAGCCATTTTTATAATATTACTTAAATAAACATACAATATTTACGCAATCATTCTATCTTGCCATGAAACTTTTCCTGCTCCGACAAAATAGTCAGCATATCTATCGCGCAGATCTTTTGCATTTCGTGAATAGTTGTTAGAAGATAGCGGTGTCATTAATTCGTCTACTCCTGCCGTAGGAATGTTTCTCCAACTTCCGTTTCTGATTGTCCCTGAACTGAAGTCTTCTCCGTCTACTAATTCGGGAGTATTCGTGTATATGAGATTAGTCCGAAGCCAGTTAGGCAGCGCACAGGTCGCTTTAATAATAGAATCAGTTTTATCCAATGAAACAGATACAGGTTTTCTGTATACTCTGAATCGTGAAGCCATTATGCCAAAGGCATTCTCTACGATTCGGCGTGCTCTTGATAGTCTGTAATTAAAGATTTTTTGTTTGTGTTCCAAACCTTCATGTCTTGAATACGGTTTCATTAAATAGGTTGCCAAAGGGAAAGCATCATCACCAACGAAAACTGCCTTATTAGGTAGTTTTAAATTATTTCTTTCAAGAGCTAGTGCTATATTCTATAGTTAGAACTTTGTTTTTTTCCAAATATGCGAATGATTCATGCGTCCATTAGTTTCGAAATCTATATATATGAAACGGTAATATGCATCCACTATAGCAAACAACACCACACTATAAGTGCCTTTGTAATTATAATAGTCTGATGCTCCGTGTGGTGGATTTTCGATTAATACGTGTTTTCCGTCAATAGCCCCACAGCAAAAAGGAAATTGCCAGCAATCTAAAAAATCCTTTGTATTTTCTTCCATTGATCTGTGGTGGATGGCACCTAAAAGAAATAAGATTATATTAGTGTATGGTTACAGGGAAAAGATATTTTGATGAATTGGAACAAGAAGATAATATTGCGCCCTTACAAAAGAAAAAAAAATTGTCTCCAAAGAAAAAGGCGGAGCGTGCTCTAATGGACGCACCTAAAATGGACCCACCTGTTTTACAAGCAGTCAATAGATTAGAAACTTTGGCTCAAACTATCCGTCAAGTTGAATTTGATACATTCGGAGTACATGTGGCAAGCCAATTACGTAGTTTGCCATTAAAGGTACGCGTACATTGGCCGGCGCCGGCCGCGCCGCACGCACGGCACGCAACGGATTTGAGTTCGCTTTGTATGAATTTATATGAGACTGCGTCTACTATCCGCGCCACTCGCACCGCACGCACCGCGCGCCAACATTTTAGGAGCAAATAATGCGTTGCGTGCCGGTGACGTCACAAAAATCAGTTCGCCGCTGGCAGGTCCTGGGACGCACGTGTTGTTAGTTGGGAAGGAAAAGAGAAAAAAAATAGTTCAATGGATGACGCACTCTTGATAATATTGGTTGAAAGATATGATACAATTTAAAACATCCACAACATTCTAATTTGCAAAGAAGAGAGAACATTTGGGAGGAGATTGGATCGATAATTAAAGAAGATGGTAAGTTGTTTGCAAATTTATTTGAGTATTTGTTTATCTAGCATTAATAATAGTAAAAGTACAATGAGATTATAGTAGTTTATGATACTGTTGCATAATAAGCTAATATATCAACAAACAATTTTAGTGCAAAAATCGTAAAGATATCGAAGCATTATCTGTTGAGCGTGTAGTCGAAATATCTGCAATAGAGATAAAAAAATAATAATTGTATGTGTATATAGACCGCCGCTGGCAAATTTTGAAATATTTGAAAAAACTATGGAAGATGTGTTATCGAAACTATCTCAATCGAAAAAGAAATTAGTTGTATGTGGCGACTTTAATGTTAATATTATAAATAACTGCTGCTTAAGTATGCGATTGCTGAATCTGTTCAAATCATTTAATCTCTCTCATTTGTTTGCGGAGCCTACTAGAATATCTGCGACTAGCGCCACGTGTATTGACAATATATTCACTGACATTATTCCACTAAACAAATGTATTATTAGTTAATTAGACTCAGACCATTTTGGTCAACTAATAAAAATTAAAGACATCAGATCTATTCTGAAAAAACAAGTTAAATGTACTCCTGTAACAAATTATCGTTTAAATCAATTGAAAAATTGCGTCAGTCCAATTCTCTATTCCTACCTCAACTTAACTTAGATGCCAATGCAATGTACAACATATTTTTTGAATCATTTACTAAACTGTTTAACTCTATTTTTATTTCAAAATCATTTATTCCAAAAAATACTTTATCTTTTAATGACTGGGCTTCCGTCGATTTACACAAATGTAGACAAACATTGTATAACTTATATGAAGAGAGGCGATTTAATACAAGTGCAAAATTTAAAAATTATGTAAGGTTATATTCTAAAGAATTTAAGAACGATTGTAAATTAGCTAAGTCTCACAACATAAGTTTAAAGATTAAAAATAGCAATGACAAAATAAAAACAACTTGGAAAATTATAAATGAGGAGATCGGTAAAACTTAAATTAAAGGTTGGTAACAGAAACATAAAAACAGATTCTGAAATTGCAGATACGTTTGAAAAGTTTTTTACTGATATACCGGTCTCTATGACAAAATATCTAAATTCCTCACCTATATCTGCAATGAAACTGCTACAGAAAAACGTATATTTATTTAATACAAACTTTAAATTTAAGCATGTTGATCGCATAGAGATTATTAAAACGTTTAGACTAATTAGCGTTAAGAAAACTCAAGATCTCTGGGGAATCTCTGTTAACGTAGTGAAATCTGTAATAGAAATTGTAGCCAATGACTTAGCTTTTATTTTCAATAAGTGTGTAGATTGCGGTATATTTCCAAACCAAATGAAACAGAGCAAGATCACTCCTCTATTTAAGTCGGGAGATAAAGCTGACCCGACCAATTTTAGACCCATATCAGTACTACCAACCTTTAGCAAGATTTTCGAAAAAATTATGTTAACGCAATTAATTAACCATTTTTACAATAATAACCTCATGCATAATAAACAATATGGTTTTACTCAAGGTCTTTCAACCACAGATGCTAGTATCGAGTTAATAAGAAATATTTTGGATGCTTGGGAGGATTCATGTGATGCGTTAGGAGTGTTTTGTGATTTATCCAAGGCATTCGACTGAGTCCATCATGAAACCTTACTTCAAAAATTTCACCACTATGGGGTTAGGGATGTTTCACTAGATTTAATAAAATCATACTTGTGTAATAGGATTCAAAGAGTAGACATTAATGGAAAAAGGTCAACTGGCTCTATCATATCGATGGGTACCGCAGGGCTCAATCTTGGGTCCTTTTTTGTTCCTGGTTTACGTCAATGATTTACCATACCTTATTCAAAATAAACATGGTATTATACCGTTTGCTGACGATACATCTTTGTTATTTAAAATAAAACGCCAGCAAAAAACTTGCTGTCAGGTTGACGACGACATTGCTGAAGTAGTACATTGGTTTAATGTTAATAACTTACTTTTAAACGAAAGGAAAACAAAATGTGTAAGGTTTACACTTCCAAATATAAAGCACCAACCAACACCTATAAAAATTATAATGACAAACTTGATGTAGTAGAAACGACAACATTCCTAGGCATTACATTAGACTTTAAGCTACAATGGGGTGCTCACATAAAAAACTTATGTAATCGACTTAGCTCTGCAGTATTTGCGATAAAGAAAATTAGGCAGCTGACAGATGTTGAAACGGCTAGACTTGTATATTTCAGCTACTTTCAGTGTCATGTCTTACGGAATTATATTGTGGGGTAGGGCTGAAGATATTGAAAACATATTTGTGCTGCAGAAGAGCGCAATTCGAGTCTATAAAATGCGTTCAAGGCATTCATTGAGACAAAAGTTTAGTGAAATAAATATTATGACAGTACACTGCCAGTACATATACGAGAACCTCCTATACGCCCATAAAAATATTAGCCAATTTAAAAAGAATAGTGATGTACACAGTGTCAATACTCGAAACAAACATAAACTCGCAATTCCATCTACTAGGCTCCGTAAAATTGCTAAATCTTTTAAAGTGGATTGTGTTATATTTTATAATAAACTCCCAAATGAAATTAAAATGTTACCTATTAAAAAATTTAAATGTATCGTAAAAAATGAATTGACATGTAAGGCCTATTATAATGTGAAAGATTATTTGAATGATTAAGATAGTTGGAATTAATGTTCTAAATTTTGTTAATGAATATTGTTGTACTCATTCGAATGCTATTGTAACTTTTGTACTTCATCCTGACTTGCACTAAATAACTTATAAAGTTTTACAGTGAATAAAGATTTTTTTGACTTTGACTTTGACTTTAAGGGTTCTTATAACATGAGTTTTTTTATAGTAAGTATCACACGAGTGTTATAAGACCAAGTTATGTACAGTGTACAGTGTCATACGCTACTTTATCTACTCTCATACTATAATACGTAAAACAATATTGCAAATAAAATAAATATAATTTTAATATTGCCCAGATAAGCCTACTGTCCTATATTTAGGACAGTAGAAATAAAAAAAAATATCAGAATACCCTCTTTATCTAAGATTATTTAGTCTTATGATTTGCAGTAAGAAACGTGTCAGCTTTATTAGAAAAAATAAAAAGACAGTTATTTTAACAGTTTTTACCTTATAAGTGTGTAATAAAAGTGCGTTGCAGACATGGCAAATAACAGGTATGTATAAAAAGTTATATTTTACTCGTGAGTTGTTTTTTTCTGTGTTAATATCTAGTTGATAACCTTAACTTTTGTACTAAATAAATATTCTAGCAAAATAATATAAATAAATTACGTATACCTTGTTACAAATACTAGCGTACTATATATAGGACAGTAGGATAATATACATGATTTTAGTACAATAATACAACTTTTTCTTTACAGACCGTTAGCTGCGCATGAAATTTTAGATGCTTTAGAAAATGTTTCTGATAATGAAGAAGATTATAGTGAACGACTGATATGTATTCATTTTTTATCCTGACTGTCTCACTGACGAAGATTCGGGTGAAGAAGATAATGTAACTTTGAATAATTTGCCACGAAACATTCTGCTTCAACCGGCTGAAGTAATGATTCAAGGGCAGATTATGGTGAGTGATACAGAAGAAGAACCTTCTGATTCTACAGGTCGAACTAAACGTAGGCGTACCTACGCATGGAGAAAACGGGACTTGGCAAAAAATCCCGTGAATTGGCCAGATGTTCAAGGCGCTTGCCAAGATAAGCGCCCAATTGAGTGGTTTGAAAACTTCTTAGATGAAGATGTTATTTCGTTGTTGGTGTCAGAGAGCAATAAATATGCTGTCAAAAATAATTTGCCTGGAGACATAACCACTGAAGATATGAAATGTTTCATCGGCATATTGTTGGTTAGTGGTTATTCATGGCTCCCCCGTAGAAGAATGTATTGGGAAAACTCCCCTGATACAAAGAATGAATTGATCAGCTCGGCTATGACTAGGGATAGATTTGACTTTATTTTTCGCCACCTTCATGTCAATGATAATCTGGATTTGCAAGACAAATACACAAAAGTACGCCCCCTAGTTACACTTCTAAATAAAAAGTTCTTAGAGTTTTCTCCTCTTGAAGAGCATTACAGTGTAGATGAGGCCATGATCCCCTACTATGGTAGACATGGCTGCAAACAGCACATAAAAGTTAAACCTATTAGGTACGGGTTCAAAGCTTGGGTTGGTGCTACACGGTTAGGGTATGTTTTATGGATGGAACCATACCAAGGTGCTACAACTATGTGCAATCCAATATATAAAGAATTGGGGCTGGGTGCAAGCGTTGTTCTCACTTTTTGCGATGTGCTGATTTCACGTGGCTTCGTCCTTCCTTACCACGTAGTTTTTGATAATTTTTTTACTGGGACGCCCTTGCTGGAAGAGATAACAAAGAAAGGCCTTCGTTGCACTGGGACAGTTCGAGAAAACAGGACATCTAGTTGTCCTCTGATTACATCGAAGTTACTGAAAAAAAAGGAACGTGGTGCTGTCGATTACAGAACGGCACATGACAACACGTTCATTATTGCTAAATGGCATGACAATAATATATTCAGTATTGCTTCTAATGCTGTAGGAATAAATCCTAAACAATCTGCCAAACGCTCCTCACAAAGTGAAAAGAGAAACATTGTCATAGAAGAACCACATATGGTGTCCATCTATAACAAATATATGGGAGGAGTATTTTCATCAGACCGATCCGGTCTGATGAAAATATTTCACATTACCGAATTGGTATACGAGGTAAGAAATGGTACATGCCGTTGCTCACACACATGATTGATCTTGCCGAACATAATGCATGGCAGTTATATAAAATAAATCATGGAAAACTGGATCATCTTGGCTTTCGCAGAAGGGTAGCAATTGCTTTGATTGAATCAAACAGAAAAAATGCCAAAAGAGGGCCTAGCCGACCCTCCCATCATGAACATGCTGATAGTCGTAAAGACCAAATGAATCATCTGGTTATTCCTCAATCGAAGCAAACACACTGTCGTCAATGTCACAAAATATGTTTGACACGTTGCAAGAAATGTGATGTTGGAGTGTGTGTCAAGTGTTTTGAAACATATCATTCATAAATAGTGTTAATCTAGTAAATTACATATAACAATGGGTAATATAATCAATAGTTATCTAATAAACTACACTTTTTGATTACATTCTGTTTTGTCATAAATGGTCTTTTATTTCCTCTTATTATCCTACTGTCCTACATATAGGACGGCTGTTTCCCTGAAAGCCTTACACTTAATTTTTTTTTCATAATTTTTTTTATGTTGCATAAGATCTAATAAACTAAATAATGTAACTTTTTTCAAAATTTTCAGAAAATTTTAGTTTCAGGCTTATCTGGGTTAATATTGAAAAGATTTTTTCAATGTCAAATGTTGGCGCCAAGGTGCAAACATCGATTGCGCATGCGTGTTGCGTCGTCTCGGACTCGTTCATTGAAACCTTTTTTTTTAAAGTAGAGGTTCAACCTCCTTGGTCCAGCTGGAGGTTGTACAGGTGTATCGTTATGATTAAAAAGTTATATTATGATACAGGTGTCCATACAAGACCTGTATCGTTATGAAACTTTTTTTATTATTATTTTTGGCCTGTACGTAATGTTTGTCTTTGTATTATAGTATCAGAGTCGATAAAAATAACAATCATCGAGCACGTAACCATTATAGACGAAATGTCACACATTTTGTTCGAAAACAATTTCGCCACAATGTTACGTTACACGATGTCACACGAAGATGTATTATATAGGTATACTAGCACATATTGTCAAATGTCCTATCCCCCACCACAGTGTATTGTATAGGTAAGATATACTAGCATTCCGTCCCGGTTTCGCACGGGTGGTAATCGAGGTCTAGAATTAAGAATCTGTTGACAGAACTTTTTAGTTACTGGACCGATTGCTTTCAAAATCGATATATGGAGGTCCTCGAGGGCTACAATTAAGAATCTTTTGACAGAACTCAATAAAGTGGCCGCCATTTTGAAATTTTTAGTTACTGGACCGATTGCTTTCAAAATCGATATCTGGAGGTCCTCGAGGGCTACAATTAAGAATCTTTTGACAGAACTGAAAAAAGTGGCCGCCATTTTGAACTTTTTAGTTACCGGACCGATTGCTTTCAAAATCGATATCTGGAGTTCCGTGAAGTCTTCAATTAAGTATCCTTAGACAGAACTAAAAAAAGTGACCGCCATTATGAACTTTTTAGTTACTGGGCCGAATTTTTGGGGTCCAAAGATCAGGTTTATTAAAAATTATGGTGAGTAAAAAATAATAACAAACTAAACTACACTAGGACAATTGTCTTCCAGCTCTTACTTTCCTTTGTTGCCAACTTACAGATCCAGCTTCTGAACAAAAGTAGTCTTTTCGCGTTCCTCACTTCTGTGGCTTCGAAAGTTACATTTCCACCAAAATGTTCAAGATCTTGCAACCCATTAATGTTTTGCACACGTTTTTCATTGCGAGACCAGTAACAACGGTCATCTCTCAAAAAATTATGCAGGCAACATATTGCCATTACCACAGAAACTGTATGATGTCATATTCAATCTGCGCTCAAAAATTCTAAATTTACGAACTAGTATACCAAATGCGTTTTCAACTGTGTTTCTGGCACGACTTAGGCGATAGTTTAATGTCTTTTTATCTTCATTTTGTCGAACATCAACTCGAGAGTAAGGTCTCATTAAATTTATACACAGTGGAAATGCTTCATCTCCAACAATAACGTGTGGTAAAGGCTGATTACCTCCCATTGGTGTTTTTGGGGCTGGGATTCTAAAATTACCTTGCCGCAATTTTTTTCCCATGTGTGAATTACGGAATATAGCTGCATCTGAATTCTTACCATAAGCACCAATATCTACAGCGATGAATTTCTTATTTGCATCTACTAATGCCAATAATACGAGGCTGAAGTGTTTTTTGTAGCAAAAGTAGTTTGAACCACTATGCGGTGGTGATTCGATTAATACATGTTTTCCGTCAAGAGCTGCTATAGCATTAGGGAAATTCCATCTTTGACAAAAATCTTTTTCTGATCTCATCCACAATTCTTCATCAGGTTTCGGCATTACTATTGGTTGCAGTATATTCCAAATAGCTTTACTAGTTGTTTGAACAATTTCTCTTACTGTACGTTCACCCATGCGGTAATTTTCAGCCAAAGAACGATATGAGTTTCCCGTAGCAAAATATCTGTAACATGAAAACTCTAATGTAATTATGAATTTTTGCAGGTACTACTTGTAAAGAACGATGGGCGACACTAAGGGATAACTACCGAAAAGCGTTAAATTTAAGAAAAACCAAGAGCGGTCAAGCTGCTTGTAAATAAAGGGACCGAAATTCAACAAGGAATTACGTTTTCTTATCCCGTACTTAAATGACGAAGAGAATCGTGTATCAAATATATCGGGCAGTGACACGGAAGATGACAATATTCTTTCAGCGATACGAGACAACAAATGTTACACACCTGTTTATTCACCAGACAACAACACGCAGACCACCAGTTCAGATCGCAGTACTAGTAGAGGTACATCGTCGTATAAAAAACGTTCTACCAAC
>CATIXQ010000013.1:17698633-17718991 GCA_949711755.1 Leptidea juvernica | reverse complement strand
TAAATAGATTTGGTGTTCCGCAAGGAAGGGTCCTTGGACCATTATTATTTTTAATTTATATTAATGACCTGCCTAGTGTGACAAAAAATGACTGTTATTTATTCGCCGATGACAAATCAATAATTATGACATGTAATAATAAAAATGTGATTGATATTTATAAAAGTGAAATTAACAATGAAATTAATACAGTGGTAAATCTGCTAAAGAATAATAATCTTCAAGTTAATATTAAAAAAACCTCATTTATGCAATTTAGTTTATGCTCTAATAACTATAACCTTAAGATAAATTATACAAATACCCAAATAGAAGAAGCTCTGCATGTTAAATTTTTAGGAGAACTTCTAGATAAAAATCTAAAATGGAAAGAGCATGAGGACATGGTATGCCAAAAAATTGATGTGTTATATAGATTGCGTAAAACGGCTTTACCAAGTACAGTCCTGGCAGCTTATCATGGTTATGTCGCATCAGTACTTCGATATGGACTCATCTTGTGGGGAAACTCTAGCGAGGCTAATAGGGCTTTCATAGCCCAAAAGAGATGCTTAAGAGCTATGACAGGAGCTTTTTACTTAGATTCGTGTGAACCACTGTTTAAAGAATTACGTATTCTTCCATTTCCGTGTATGTATATATACGAAATATGTATCTTTGTCAAACAACATGACCATTTATTTACAAAAGACTGCACACAAATATCATAATGCATCCTACGGAAAATGTAGCTATGTCATGTGTATAAAAATATTTAATAAACTCCCTCCAAGCTTACTTTCTTTCTTTTACATGGCTTATAGATAATATAAT
This sequence comes from Leptidea juvernica, assembly GCA_949711755.1. Classification (NCBI taxonomy): domain Eukaryota; kingdom Metazoa; phylum Arthropoda; class Insecta; order Lepidoptera; family Pieridae; genus Leptidea; species Leptidea juvernica. The sequence goes on along the minus strand of CATIXQ010000013.1, from coordinate 17,718,178 downwards.
ATAATAATAGATAATGTTTTTATTCCATAAATAAAATGTTGACACATTAAGTTAAATTAAATTGACTTTAAAATATATGTTAATTCTAGTCTTTAAATAATAATACTTAAAAATAATTATTATAATTTAAATTGACCTAAGTGCTTAAAATATAGAGTTTGTTAATGTTAATTATAATAATAACTAGAATTTTGTTAATAATAATTTTGCATGCCAGAAATGGCCGATAACATTGATACATTAAAACTATTTACACCCATTGTTACATGTTTTCTAGCAAAATAAAGGATTTATTTATTTATATTTCAATTCTTTCTCACTTCATATAAATTAATAGTTAGTAAATTTATTATTAACTATATTATTAATACAGCTTTTTGTTAATTTGAATTAAATAAAATGAAAATATTACCATTCGAAAAAGGCTAAAAAAATCTAATTCTTTAAGCAATATATCCACCTCAAATATATCGCTTCTAGACACAACTGTAATGAGTCTACCTGACACATCACTGGATGAAACAATTACTTGCCTAAACGATAAAATAAAGGAGCTTACGATTGAGCTTCAAAGCGCTCACCAGGAAATTGAAAATATCAGCCATGACAATAGACAGTTGACGTTGGAAGTAGAGAAATGCAATAGAATTATTCAAATTTATAAAAAATTAGGAGAAGAGAATCATACAAATACTACTCCAAACACGGGTAGGAAAAAAAAAGAAAAAGTCGGTAACTACTAGCAATACACCGATACAGTTAACTTTTGACAAAAAAAAGGAGTTAAAAAATGGTACAAATATTTTACACCCCGAAACAGCGCAGACACAGGAATCAAATCAGGAGACAACAGTCTCAGATAGTTTACATAAATCATTTTTGACTGAGAAAAAGTATCATGTTACTGAAGTAAAGCAGGACAAGAGAGCAATTCCAAATAATCCTAAGAGAGTAGTTGAGGGCAAAATCCAGAAAGAGGACCTACTGAAGCTTAAATCAAGAAAAAGGATCGTGATTATTGCGGATAAGCAAGGGAGAGGAACTCAAAGAATATTGCAAAATTTGACTGGGCCCATGTATGAGGTCACTTGTTTTCTGAAACCAGGTGCAAAATTAACTGATATACTTCTTTCCGAGACAAGGTTGATGCAAAGCTTTACAAAAAATGATGTTGTCATTATAATAGGAGGCACTCATGAAACTAATCCCTACGAGTTTCAACTAAGTTTGAATAGATTTTTCTATAATAACACACATACAAATATTTTAGTAAGTGAAATACCCTATAATAGAGCCTTAAATGAAAATAAGTTAAATTACGATTTAAGATTTATATGCGGAAAATTCCAAAATGTATCATTTGTTGACATGGATTATAGTAGAAGAAGAATGAAACAAAGTATGCAAATACGACATATATGCCAGGCACTCATAAAGGATATTTTACGCCTTGAATATCGAAGCAAAATAGACAGTTATAAAAAACAAATAAAGAATACGCAGAGGAATATTAAAAATACAAAAAATAAAGCTACCCAAACTGAACGTGGACAAAGTGAAGGTGAAAACGGTAATGAAATACAAGAGGAAAAGGATGATGCCAAAAAATATATTCTTGAAATAGAGAAAAGTGGAACTAACGGAAACAGTGCAGAACCTAATAATTTTTTTCGAGTCTCATAAGTTATACATATTACATCAAAATATTAATGGACTTATTAATAAATCTGAACAGATGGTAGTACAACTCGACGAATTAGAACTTAGCAAAAATAGTTTTATAGATGTACTTTGTTTTACGGAACATAATTTAATTGAACACGATTGTGAGCTGCTTAGGATATCAAATTTTCGCATTGCTTCTGCATATTTTCCTAATAATAGAAGGGGTGGGTCAGCCATACTTGTACGAAATTTGGTTAAATTTAAAGAGTTAACGGATATCACACGCTTAAGCGTACCAGGTGTTATACAATGTAGTGGAGTCGACCTAATAGATCAAAGCACAATAGTAATATGTATTTATAGACCACCAAAACTCGATAAATTTACCTTAGACACATTTTTTGACAGTTTATACAACATACTTAATAAAAATTGCTTCAAAAAAAGGAAAATCATTATCTGTGGTGATATAAATATAGACGTGTTAAAAAATAATAAAATTACGCAAACCCTTAATGAATTAGTACATGGTTTTAATCTTAAATTAGCACTTACACAGCCAACGCGCTTAGTAAGTGGCACATGTATCGATAACTTTTTGACCAATATTCGGAGCTATAGCTATTCTGTTGAAGAACTGGCTCTATCAGACCATACAGCACAAATTTTTAGCTTTACTGTTAAAAAATTTAGTCGGATAGAATACTGGTTTATTTTAAGAAGAGACATTAGCGAAGAAAACTTGAGTAAATTTAAGGAATACCTAAGTAGTATTACATTTTCGGATGTTTATGAAACATCTGAACCAAATGAAGCATACAATAGATTTTTCGCAATGTTCTCACTTCTTTACTATCTCTGCTTTCCTTACATTAAAATAAAAATACAGTCAATTAGAAAACCAAAGTGGATATCAAAAGGAATAAGACAATGTTGCAAAAGGAAACGAGAGTTACTATGGAAATATAGAAAAAAACCTAATAATAAAAATAAACAAAATTACAAAGTGTATGGAAAGCGTTTAAAAAATATCATCAAACTAACACAAAAATCCCAAAATGATTATAAAATAAGAAATTCGCATAACAAATCTAAGACTACATGGGACATAATAAATGAAAACAGATTAAAACTCAATAATAACAAAATTGAACGTATTAAAAAAGGCAACGAAATAATAAGTGACCCCTTAGAGATTGCACAAGCTTTTAATGAACATTTTCTTAGTCGTAAAATTTTGTCAACAACTAATGAAAGAGCAAACGCTAACTGGAAAAAGCCGAATTCAATTTTTATGAAACCATCATCGCCTACTCAAATAAATAATATCATAAAAACACTAAAAAATACAAATAGCACTGGGTTTGATGAAATTTGTACCAAAGCAGTAAAATATGTATCTGATATAATATCGCCAGTTTTGTGTCATATTACAAATCTATGTGTAGAGAATGGTGTATATCCAGATAATTTAAAAACTTCAATTGTGAAGCCACTCTTTAAAAAAAAAGATAGGGAAGACATGGACTGTTATAGACCAGTTACACTTATACCAATTTTCTCAAAAATAATAGAAAAGTATATTTGTAATAACTTAAACGATTATTTTGAAAAGAATGAAATATTAACCGAAAAGCAAAAAGGCTTTAGAAAAAATAAATCAATTAATTTAGCAATATACAATTTCTTGAAGGAAGTCATTACTAATGTAAATAAAAGAAAGCATGTATGCGTACTTTATATGGACCTCACTAAGGCATTTGACTATGTCGACCATCAAATATTATTGAATAAGCTAAGCGTGTACGGGGTTAGAGGAAACAGCTTATCACTTCTAACATCATATCTAACGGGGAGGCAACAAATGACACAAATAGCGAGGTTAGTACGGCATGATAAAACAGAAACACCATATATATCGGAGTCAAAAACCGTAACCACTGGAGTACCGCAGGGAAGTATATTAGGTCCATTGTTGTTCATAATATATATAAACGATTTCCCTACGGTAACCAACCATGAGATGATTTTATTTGCTGACGACAGCACAGTGATATTTATAGGTGAAAATATAAATTCTTTTGAAAGTGACATTAATAATACTATAGGCAAGATTATAAACTGGTTGACATGTAACAATTTAGTCATAAATCTTGACAAAACTAGAATAATGACATTTGCAAATAGACGCAATAAGATAGCATTGAACATTAATTATCTAAGTAAAAAAATATCTGAAATAACACAAACAAAATTTTTAGGCCTACATATTGATGATTGCCTTAATCGGAAAACCCATATTGAAAATTTGTGCTTGAAGCTAAATAGATTTTCATTTGCATTGCACATGCTGTCTAAAGTAGTAAACCAGTCCGCAGTGTTAGTAGCTTTTAACGCATATGTCACATCAAATATTCGGTACGGGATCATATTTTGGGGAAATTCCACAGATAAGGATAGAGTCTTTAAATGTCAGAAAAAATGTATAAGATCTATATTTCATTTAAGCCCTACTGATTCCTGTAAACCATATTTTGATAAATTTAAAATACTTACTTTCCCGTGCCTATATATATATGAAGTGCTAGTATTCATTAGAACAAATGATCAACTATTTAGTTACTCTGATAGTAAACGCAGAAAAAATAAAATATGTTTCACGCAGCATACAACGGCACTTTTTGGTAATAGTATATTTAATATAGCTCCTCAGCTATATAATAAACTACCAGCATCATTAGCGGACCAAAACTTAAATATTAACTCTTTTAAAAATAAAATTAAGGAATTTTTAATGACGAAGAAATATTATTCAGTTAAAGAATATTTAACAGACATGAATGTATAGTCATTAGAATAAGTTCATTCAGATATTTCAAATTAACATTTTTATCAAGCAAATTTTTATTTTTCACATTTTTATAATATTATGGTGGATAGACTTTTATGAATAATTTGGTTTTTATGTTGTATGTTTTTCACGGTACACTTAGAGTAAGAATTGTAAAATATTATTTTTGCATGCCTACCCGGCAGATTGTTAGCACCTATGATTATAATGTAACACCAATATACCCACTCAATCTATGCAATTAAATGACTTGATTTGATTTGATTTGATTTGATAAAATAACAGTTTTGCAGTGAGACCAAAAAGCTTGGACCCCTTACCCCAAACTGTATCTTCATTCTCAGGAAATGAGATGGAATAAAAGAAAATTGTCTTTAAATATTTTCAATACTTCAAAAATACAGATAGCTAGGCTTTCAGTTTAGTTTGATTATTCTGAAACAAAGAAGGAAAAATTATACTAATTTATTATTGGTTATACAGTCAGTAATTGGCTTACAAGTCGCATGTCATAGTGATAAGCACCTTGATGATATGTAAAAGAAATATGTAATACTATTTTAAGAATTGACTACAAATGAATTTAGCGCTAAACGTTGTAAAACTTAAATGGTCGGAGTTGTATCGGATTAGGCTTGGGTTGTTTTGTGATGCGTTGAACATTGATCAGAGTATCATCTCCACACATATTGCTGTCACTGTTGTAAGAAGATGATGCCAATTATCCCATTAAAAGATACAGACATGCTTGTGCAGAGAAAATTAAATATATCGAGTGTAGATTGTTAAGAACCTCAATTCCTTAATAAAAAAATTGTCCACCTTCTTACTCCACTATAATTAATCTTGAATTCTTGTATTATATTCTATTCTGCTCTGACGTGCAATCAGATAAAAGAATTTTGGCTAATTGTAACTTAGGGCTAGATCTTAAATAGAATTGTATTGTATTTAATCTAGTTTATAAGTTTTAAATCTCGTGAGTGTTATACCTAGTCTTAAGTGTGAAGCATTATAATTTTTAGTTGATTTTCTACTTGTGGAGCCTCATAAATGGCCTTTACATATTAACATTTACATAAATAAAAGAACACAATGTACTATATACCTGTAGGGAATAAAGCTTGCAACATTCAGGACAATACCATTCTCCCACAGGAGGCGTAACAATACCCACACACTTATAGTGATACCATTGAAGGTTACAGTCGGGTGAGTCGCAGCCAATCATAAGAGAATCATATTCCTCCTTGTCACAGAAGCAGTAAATAGGTCCGGTATAGTTGTTTAACAGAGATTCATCGATAGGTAACACATTACACACGTGTGCGGCGTACTGCCAACGTTTCAAAGCACACTGGTTGCACCAAAGGCTTTCAGTGCCGTGACGCCAGTATAAATGTTCGAGCAACTGCTTGTAGTCATAATAAAACATATCACATCGACCACACGTGTATACTAAACTCTCATTCACTGCATTTTCCAATTCATTCATTCTTATTTTTATTTTACGTTCAATTCGTGTATTACTACTGCTTATATAAGAACAGTGTGATCCATTTAAAGATGTGATTTCAAATGTAGCCATAATTAATTGGCTAATTTATAAGTAGTCGTTCTTCAAAATAATTAAAAATAACATTAAGAAAATATATTAATGAATGTAATTAGAACCATAAGTAGTAAACACATAATGTACCTTTTGTTTGTTTTAACAATATTAGTACCTACTACAATAAATACTTTTCATTGGTTAATGTAGGTTGAAAGGTTTTTCAATACAGTAATAAGAACTTAATATTTACTTATTGAATAATAGATATGTTATTGACACACTCATTATATTTTAAAATAAGAATACACTAATAAGTAAATTGATTCTAGAAAGGTATAGATTTTTTTTCTCAAAGAGGTTTTCAGTGATTTATCGGATTTCACATTTACATATTCATATATTTCATTTAAACATTTTTGACTATTCATTTTATTGATGTTACGCTTTTATTTGTATGAACATATTTTAAATTTCTTATGCATATACATAACGTTCCCAAGCTGTTGTAAAAGTTTTAGCCAAATAATTATGTTAAAATTGACAAAAAATTAACATAATTATTTGGCTAAAGTGGCTAAGTTTCATTATCAACAAGCATATATTATCAGATAACAAAATAAATCTAATATATAAAATTCTCGAGGCCCGGTGTTTGTTACCAAACTCCTCCAAAGCGGCTGAACCGATTTGTTTGAAATTTTGTGTGTCTATCGGGTAGGTCTGAGAATCAGCCAACATCTGTTTTTTATACCCCTAAATGATAAGGGTGACCCCACCCCTAAATATTTAATTTTAAATTTTTTGACAATTAATTTTTATTTTTATTTTAGTATGATTTAGCATTGAAAAATACAAACAACTTCAAATTTTCGCCCTTAAATGATCTAAAAATATTTTTGTATCGCGATTTTCATATTATGAGAGCTGCACTAAAAGTATCGGGAATGGAATATTTCCACTGTTTCTGTCATAATAAAATCATTTTAAACCAAAACTCCTTGTTTTTAAAAATCGAATACCATTTATTTACTTAAAAAAGGATTCTCGGTCTTGTCACAAGGTCTTTTCAAACTTGTTTATTTGTTGAGAAAATGGAATTGACTCGAGAAAATTCTAGAGCGATTTATTATGACATTCGAAGTGGTTTAACACAAAAACAGTATGTTGACCGGATGATTTCTGCATTTGGTGATGAAGCCCCATCCAAAACCACAATTTATCGCTGGTTTGGTGAATTTCAACATGGACGTGTCAAGCTCAGTGATGATCCCCGTCAAGGTCGTTCAAAAACTGCAGTAACCAAAGAAAACGTTGATGCTGTGCGTAAGCTGATTGAGGAAGATCGACATGTGACACACCGCGAAATTCAGGCAACTTCAGACATTGGCATGAGTCAAATACAAATAATCTTGCATGAACAATTAGATGTAAAAAAGTTGTTTTCCCGACGGATACCGCATTTGCTCTGTGAAGAGCAAAAAGTGGCTCGCTTTACTTTGTGCGTCAGAACTCTCGAAAGATTCGACGCAGGTTCCTCAAATGCTGTGTGCGTATCAGGTGACGAATCCTGGATATACGCGTACGAACCCGAAACAAAAAACCAGTCACGAGTTTGAGTGTTCGAAAATGAATTAAAGCCAACAAAAATGGTTCGTTCATGGAGTGTTGCAAAAAAAATGGTGGCCACGTTTGTCTCCAAAACCGGCCATGTTGCGACTATTCCTCTTGAGGGACAGTGAACGGTTAATGCAGAATGGTATGCTAGTATTTGTTTGCCACAGGTCGTTTCTGAACTCCGTAAAGAGAACTGCAACCGCCGCATCATCCTCCATCATGACAATGGGAGTTCTCACACTGCGCACAGAACAAAATAGATTTTAGAGCTTGAAAACATAGAATTATTAGACCATCCGCCGTACAGCCCCGACCTAAGCCCAAATGATTTCAATACTTTCCCTAAAATAAAGAATAAATTGCGCGGCCATTTTGGAGACCCCAACTTCCGAATGGAATGGTTGCTTCAATGATTGGTTTCATCGTATGGAAAAATGTGTCGAATTTCGCGGAGAATACTTCGAAAAGCAATAAATACATTTTTAAATAGAAATGTTGTGTAACTTCCTTGATTCCCGAAATTTTCAGTGCCGCCCTCGTATTCTGTGCCATCCAAAAAATCCACTACAGGGTCGCAAGATGGCAACCGAATAGAATAATTGTAGTACGATATATTTGATAGGTCTGAGAATCGGTTGCATTTATTTATTAACCAAAAATTTTAATTCTTGATCTTTTTAATTACTTTATATGGCTATACAACGTTTGCTTGGTCAGCTGGTCAGCATTATAATAATATTAACACACTTTTACACAAATACTTGTTTATCAATAAAAACACTAGTATGGGCGTTTCTTCTCTAAAATACAGGAAACGCCTAGCACATAGCTCTTGCCAAGTAGAACGAAGGGGTTATGTCAAGCTTACACCCAGTAAAATCTGTGTGTATTCCCAGATGAACCCATTGGCGAAAGTACGTGATTAACATCCATATTCACCACGCTCCCAGCAGATCTTGATCCTCCCCTTTTTCTTCTTTCATCCAGGTTTCTCTTGCTCTTCTTCGATGTCCTCTACTACATCAAAGGGACACCAAGAGGCACGCTTTGTCAGGTTTTTTGTCATCGGCAAACTATATCATATTGTATCATATGTACTATATCTTATATACAGTAGTATAACTATCAATGTTGCCAGGAAGTATCGGTCCCATTTCCAGCTAGCCCTCCACCAGAACGTTAACGAACTTTCCTCACCTAGAACTGAGGTCCTCTTGTAGTTACCTGCCTAGTTCTAGTGACTATATCAGTAAAGGTTCAGCAATCACCGTGATACTTACATCTCTTTCTATTGCTAACATATTTCTTCAATTTCATGAGATCTTATAATAGAATGTTGGTAGATGTAAAGAATTTCCATGAAAGAAATAGTGCTCTTTATTCTAATTCAGTGCTCTTGAGCCATAAGTATTCACCGCGTTCACTTGAAACTTATTTATAATCCGTCGAAGAGCTAGTTAGAACAAGTTAAAGTACAATTTGTTTTCGTTTTCTGAGTAAGTAAAGGCTTTGATGGCGTAAGACATTATTTTTTTGTTTTAGGTTTGTTACTCAATGACAGTAATATAACAGAAGGTTTATTGTTGAAGTTAAAAATCAGAATGATAATTAAGAAGTGCTTATTTGATTTTTGAAAATTTTTGAAGTGATATTTCGTTTGGGAAATATTTTGAATAATTTTGAATGTGCTCATGTCGTGTCGTCCTGAAAACATCGCACAAGGAACCTCATTCCAAATTTTATCAATATCAAGTGTAAGCGTTACCAACATAATTATTTATAATTTTAATTGATTTAAATTGATATATTTGGTTGATTTTATTCAATTCGCGTGAATTATTTAATAATCAATCTTATTGTTAAATTGTTAAATTGTAGTGTAATATGACGTTGTCAGTTGACCAAGAATATAGGCATTCAAGTTGTAACACTGATACGGGGTGGTCGATTGAAATGTTTAAAATTCTAAATACGATCTTTAATAATTATAAGCTTTGATCTAAAAACAGTGAATAGTGTTAATACAAGGTAGCAGGATGTTCGTGAAAATTCAGTTCGTGTATCAGAAGTTCGTGGCGTGTCATGGAAAGGTAGAATTTGGCGACACAAATTAGTTCAAATAGTGGAACACTCCCTGTGAGAAATGCGATAATGAGAGTCAAGGCTATCAAAAACACCTCCGCAGATGAATACATAATTAGTAGGTATCGTTATGGGAGCTAAGCAAGATTCTGACTAACTGTATACAGAATCTTGTACTTTCCGACTACTCTTCATCTAACAAGGTATCGTTTTAATTGCAGAAGAACCGATCTCTTGCTTTCATTTTATCTTAACGAGCTGTCAGTATTGTTTCTATAAGCTGTATCGTTTGTATTTTAACAATAAGTTGTCTTAGGTTCAGACAGATAATTAAGAAGAAAATTTATTTGTTTACAATACTGTACATTGATTAAAATAATGAAATAAATAATAATACGATTGGGTTACCTCCGTTAGAAACGAAATTCTTCACGCCTTTCCTGTAACTCCGAATGTAATCTGAAGTGGACAGATCGATCGTTTTTAATAATAAATTTTCTTAACTTATGGATTAACCATTAAGTCTCCTCTATCCAAACTCTCCCTTTCTCTCTCGTGTATCATACCAGTGGGAGGCTCCTTTGCACAGGATGCTGGCTGATTATGGGTACCACAACGGCGTCTATTGTGTAAACATTACTGTGTTGCGGTCTGAAGGGCGCCGTAGCTAGTGAAATTACTGGGAAAATGAGACTTAACATCTTATGTCTCAAGGTGATTGTAGTGCCGCTCAGAATTTTTGGGCTTTTCAAGAGTCCTGAGCGGCACTGCATTCTAATGGGCAGGAATGTCCTGCTCGTCTCGTCCCGTATTTTCATAAAAAAAAATCATAAAGTTTTGATCCTGAATTAGCGCGTGCGTCGGAAAACGTATTATGTATTATTAAAAATGCAATCAGTTATGGCCGACGTACCTGAGATTCCGAGGCTCGATGGTCTGCAGCTGGGGTCCCCTACTAATCCTCTAGGAACTCCTGGTGCTAAGGTGCGTGCTACTTCCTCTAGGCGTGTGTAGAAAAAAGATAAAAGCGTTGCGTTACATCGAGAACTTAAGATGAGATTAGATCGTTGATCACTGATGAAGTCTCAATTTACTTATTATATTAAGTGTACATTATTATTATATTGCGATTTTCGTGCCAACTGTGTTGCTCGGTGACATTTTGGTTATATAATTATGCGTTAAAACAGACAACTGTCTTTAGATTCGCCTCTCAGATGACAATGAGTCTCTTGTCTATAGTATTTCTTTCTACAGGAAATCGACTGCATTATAATTTGCCATAATAAATTGTAAGAAAAGATAATAGATAATTGCGGCACATTTATCCAAAGAAGTAAACAATTTTCAATAAAATATGTAAATAATCGCGACCAGTTCTTTAAGACAATATTCAAACTACAAGGGAAGGAATCGCACGCTTAGAGTGCGGTCACTACGCTTTTTACGTACGTAACGATTTCTGACAGTTTACTTTATTGTAAGCCAAGTAAAAGACATCAGTTCAGCTAAATATTTTGAAGGAATTGTAGATATTTTAAATAGTCTTATGGCCTTAATACTTTCAAGATATATTTTTTAATTACTTAATTAATTTGTTTAGGAAATCAAACATTTTTTACACATGATAATTAAATTTAAATTAAGCACTTCAAATTACAAAGAAAAGGACGGTCGTTAAATATATTTCAGAAAGATTCACATACAAATTAACATAAACATTGTTACATTAAACAAATAATAAAAAAGAATAAAAACATCAAATATCTTATCTTATCTCATCAAATTAGTGAGAATATATTAACATTTATTAAATTTAAATAAAAAATATAAACGTCACATGAGCCTCTTAAAAAAATTACTTTTTACTTTATGTTACGATAGGTTGGTATATAAAAAGTTAACTTATATTATCTACTATCTGAACCGGCAAACGTTGTTTTGCCATATAAATTATTTTTAAAGTTTTAGTACAGTAACAGTTTCTTGTACATTGCAACATTACTTTATGATTCTACAATAAAATATGTTTTATAAAATAAACGTAAGCTTAAGTTACTTCTTATTAAATCAGCTGCCTGCCAATAAAAGTCCCGTCAAAATCGGTCCAGCCATTTCAGAGATTAGCTGGAATAAACAGACAGACAGACAAAAATTGTAATAAATGTTATTTTGGTGTATGTACCGCATATATTCATAAACATGTGGTAAAAAATGGTTATTTCAATATTACTTACAGACACTCCAATTTTATTTATATGTGTAGATTTATAACATACAATATCATAAGCGTAATTGTAGGTTTTTCTAATTATTATATTGTGACTGTTTACGAATGATTAAGTAGATAATTTATGCAAACATTTTACAATCACAAACATACTTTGAAATTGGTTACAGAAGGTTGTCTAACTGGAATGTTCTACAAGTTTAATTAGACATTCTACACGAAGGAGCGACTGCGGAAAATCTAGTAGAAAAGAATTTAGTAAATTAAGCAAAAATTTTAATTGGTATGAGAATAATTGCTCAGGATTTAACTTTTAAAGTTTTTTTTATCAAAATAGAATTCTTTTTGACGTTAATTGAAGTGAAAATAGGGGCTCTCAGAGAGGAGATTCAATATTTACTATGACTGCTTCAAGTGTGAACTTTTACGTACTTTACTCTTAGGAAAAGATTGATATTATTATTTTCACCATTGACAAAATTTAAAATTTACCAACAGGTAATTAGCAACTTAACATATTTTTAGCCAAGTAAATTCCTCGTCCTGGTTCCTGCTAGTAAGTTTATGGAAAAGGAGGACAAACGAGAGTACGGGTCACCCGGTGTTAAGTGATCACCGCCGACCACATTCTATTGCAACACCAGAGGAATCAAATGAGCTTTGAAGGCCTGGAAAGTGGTAGATTAATAGTAAGTGACCTTGGGGTTTAAATATTCCCATCATAGTTAAGTGCACATGCAGCGGGAAACATCTGCAACTATATTTCCCAAGAGAATTTTCATGCAAGCTATCACACAGGATCAAACTTTATAACATTATTAAGTGTTTATGTATCCTTCGATAAGAAGAGAAACTTCAAAGTTTTTCTTTTGACGTAACGCAATACTGAAGTCAAACTATAATTTGTTTTTCTTCCATGGAATAAATAACGTTCTACTGCAGGGACAGGGCTCCATAAGACACGAGTCTTACTTATGTGATGATTTAATCTAAATTTACTTAGCCAGAATGGGTCTCAGTGAAGCCCAAAACAAATCCTTCTGGAATGCGAAGCCATTTTCAGAATCATGTCTTCAAATACCTTCACTCAAAGCAGGGGACGTGATCTGCCTAAACCCTCTGCCTACGCCTCTTAAAAGAAATAGGTCTTAAGGATATAATTTAAATTTCAGCCCAGTAACACGTTTCCTAGATAGTAGCTTCGATGTTTTTTCCTAATCTCTTTTTTTTGACAAAGAGAGTTTAGGGCAGGCGCACTAGCGCAAGCAGGGGCACAATTGATCCTAGGATTAAAGTGCATTTTTATCCTAAAATCATAACAGTAATAATAATAATAATCTAAGTTTTGGTGCACTCCAGCCTTATCTGAAAAATTAGCCTGTGTGTTACCAAGAGAAGTATGAATTGTCAAGGAATATCTGCAGTTGGATCGATCCAAAACCCGCACATGAAGTTAATCAGTTAAGTTAGTTAGAATTTATTGTACGTCTTCTAACGCATCGACTACCTCAAAGACTGATCTCTGCTGTGAAGTTCAGCCACAAGTTCAAAAGCCATTATCATTATAATATATGCAGTCTTAAGGAACTTGTTACAACTACGTTTTTTTTTTTGACAACAAAGAACCAGACGACCGTAACGTTCAGCTGGTGTTAATTGATATGCCCTGCCCATTACATTGAAGTGCCGCTCAGGATTCTTTAAGATTCTGAGCGGCACTACAATTGCGCTCGTCACCTTCCGATATAAGATGTTAAGTCTCATTTGCCGTATAATTTCACTAGCTACGGCGCCCCTTAGATCGAAACAAAAAATATTTACACATAATTGCTTCATGGCACAAAAAGGCGACGTTGTGGTACCCATAATCTAGCCGGCATCCTGTGGAATGTAGCCCACTAGTAAAACTAAATGGAAAATCTTCTTGGCTAGAGGATACTTGGACGATATGAAATAGGGACCTTGAAAAAGCATACTAGAATCTGGGTATCTGGGGGAATCTCTCATTGTTTTATTCCAATATTACAAAAATTTTGAGATGCTTTTAAGAGAATAAAATAATAAAATATGATCTGTTTGTAGATACTATCCAACAAAAAATTTTTTACTCGTTGAGGTTATAAGTAGTTTCTTTTATAATTTCAGATCGTTTGTAGATGAATAGCTCCACCCTAAATCATCAAAATATTTAAATTGGTCTCAATAAGTTTGTTTTACTCCCACGTACAGCCCTTTCCTAAACTTACCTAAACGAATATTGTTTAAGCATTAGCTTTCACGTTTTTTAAATTGAAATCGTCAAGTCAAGCAAAATTAGATTGACTTGGACATCACACTAAACAATGTAATTTAATAATATAATATGTATTACTTGTGAGATACATTGTGTTTTTAAAAAAAATAAATAAAAAAGATACATCGTGTTTTCATGCGACGGACAAATTAATTAATTTAAAACATAAACAATTTTCAAACAGTGGGAAGTTCCTTTGCACAGGATGCCGATTTATGGGTACAAGAACGGCGGCTATTTCTGTCGTGAAGCAGTAATGTGTAAGCATTATTTTATTTCGGTCTGAAGGGCGCCGTAGCTAATGAAATTACTGGGCAAATGAGACTTAACATCTTATGTCTCAAGGTGACGAGAGCTATTGTAGTGCCGCTCAGAATTTTTGGGTTTTTTCAAGAATCCTGAGCGGCACTGCATTGTAATCGGCAGGGCGTTTTAACTACCATCAGCTGAACGTCCTGCTCGTTTCGTACCTTATTTTCATTAAAAAAACTATTTTCAATGTTGGTTTCGTCACTATAAGATGTTGTTAGGTAAGCTAATTACGTAATAACTTAATACGAAAGGATCAATAATTATATATATATATTATTAAGAAGGGACGAAATAATTTGGTCTCACATCTTTTTACGGTAGAAGAACTGAGTTGCGAGACTTGGTTTTTTTAACAAGTTTTGTTTTTAATGGCATATCTTTGTCTCGCCAAGCCTTTAATAAATTAATTAAAGAAATTAAATTTAAATGATAAAAATCTAGCTTCAGATAAACTCTAATTAACATATTTTAATTTAAAGTATATGCTATGTTTTGAGTCGAATGGAATATAATGTGATGATGGCAAGAGGATATATTATAGGATATATACGCCACAAATTAAGGGTATCTTCCCCACCATCTGGATGTGTGGCGGTCCTCAACAGTGCTGTTTCCAAGGAGCTTTCTTCCACGTACTACAAAGCTGTGGAATGAGCTTTTTTGTGTTCCCGGGACGTTACGACATTTAAAACCTTCAAAAAAAGTGCGTACACCTTCCTTAAAAGCTTGTAATGCTCCTGTGAGAAGAGAATGTGTGCGGCGGTGAGTACCTCACCCCGCCCGTACCTCCCGGCCGGACCCGTACGCCCGTTTGTCCTTTTTATGCATATAAAAACGTGGTAAGTAAAAATAAGATGTGTGTTTTTTTTATGAAAAAGGAGGACTTACGAACGTACGGTTAACATGATGTTAAGTGATCACCACACTCTCTTGTACCATCAGAAGAAATAGTCGCGAAAATTACCGCTGACAACTAATATTCTAGCAGTCTTTATTATGATCGGATAGAAACCGAACCAAATGAGCAGGCTCACATATATATTTAGATAAAGGATTGGTCTGCGCTGCGCTCCAACTAGATACCGCACTTCCCTAATAGCTATTTAATTAAGGCAACTATTCGATTCTTGTGTGCGTGGCACCTTGACACTCAATGGCATCTTTCAAATTGTGTAACATACACTTTGTTTTATTTTACATTAAAATTAATAAAATACAAAATACTTACTGATGATAGTATGTGATCCCAGTGTCTTTCTTATTTCTCGTAGTATTATTTTACAAAGTATTACTACGCAACCCGGCATTTTAATTTCAACTTTAACAAAGTTTAACAGAACATGTGGCACGTCAACATCACACATTATTCGATACTGGCTCGAGTACGCCTATTTGGGCATAGTATTAGTTGCCACATTTTGCGACTACGCCTGCGGTATGTAGTTGGAGCGCAGCGGAGACCAATCCTTAATCTAAGTTAAAATACTTTAGTATTGTCTACCACTTACGTTTTGTTTCTCTTAAGATAACTCTAAAGGGAACTGGAATTTTGGACATTAAGTTAACTGTTTTAGCTAATTGAGTACAATTTGAATATTTTCATAGACTTTTTACCATTATTTCTAACATTGATTAATTATGATTAAGAATAAGATGTTTTTTACTATTTCCTTTAGTGCCGATATTTAAAATTTCTGGTCAATAATTCGTTACAACACCGGAATGTTGTCTAAGAATATATCGATGTATACGAACGTTAATATATTTTAGTTTTGGCACAAAACAATCTCAAGCCAAGGAGATGTACCTTGTTTTTAACCGACTTCAAAAAAGGAGGAGGTTCTCAATTCGTCGGTATGTTTTTTTTATGTTTGTTACCTCAGAAATTTCGACTGGGTGAACCGATCTTGATATTTTTTTATTTGAAAGCTGGTGCTGTGGTCCCATTGTACTTTGGTCCAGATCTGACAATGGCATCCATGACAAAAATAATAAAAGACTGTGTCAGCCAAGGTAGGATTATCTACATATTTGTAGGTGAGATGTGCTTGTGTCGCACGCGCAAGGTGACATAGTGACAGGAGAGGGTGGGACTGTACACCGATTCCAAAAATAACAATAATTGTAACTAGAATTATAAGTTTGATTAGATTGTATAAAAGTACAATTATTTTTTTACTTTTTTGTACATATTATATTTATTGCTTTGGAAAAGTTTTTTTTAATGAGAAAGGTTTTTTTGTGTTAAAATTTTTAAATAAATAAAATATATTATTATATATTATGTATATATAAAGCTACAACAAGCTCAAATCAAATTGTTAAAATCGGAGCTAAAGTTTTAGCAATTACCTCTGTAAGTAACTTGTCCTTCCAATTTGATGGTATATTTTAATTTCTTCTGGCAGCTGGCCATTGCTGACGACACCCCAAATGTTTTCCTGTTCCCCTAATGCGCCTACTTAAGAAACTTAACTTTCTTATCGAACAAACAATTTCAATTCACGAATAACATTTGCTGTTAAGTTACATTTAAACTTTCATTTGAAACATATTCCTCAAAATGTTGAAGCTATTTCAAGTATGAAATTCGTTTTGAATAATAATTATGATAATGATTGTAACTATACGTATATAATATTACGGCAAATAAGATAACATAATATTATATTATCACGTTTACGTCATATAGATCAGGGTTTTCCATTTGCCGTCTAGTTTTTTGGTTATCTTGACGCCAAGAATCTCTCAAGAAGTCTTGCCATAAATACTGAAACAAAGAAAAAAGTTTTCTATTGCAAATAACATTTGTTTCTTTTACAGTGTGTGAGTTTAATACATAAATATAAAATAATTTCAAATACAAAAAGCTCATTCGAAGTGGTCTCCATTGGCTGCAATACAGTCCTTTATACGTTGAGGCCAGTTATCAATAGAAGCACGCACTCTTTCCATGGAAAAATTCTTCTCTGCCAATCGTACGGATTGTTTTAGGGACTCCAAATTATCATGGCGCTTAGAGCAAGACGTACTCTCTAAAACTGATCATAACTCATAATCCAACGGATTAAGATCGGGACTAGACGACGGCCAGTCTTCAGCTCTGATGAAGTCCGAAACGTTCGCTCCCAACCAAGACTGCGTAGACCGAGCTTTATGACCCGGCGCCGAGTCTTGCTGGAAGGACCATTCTTGGTTATTGAACATGGTGTTGTTAAGGGGCTTCACTACCATCTCAAGAATGGTATCTTGATACACTTGATACCTTTCGATATCGCAAAATATTGTACAATGTATTGGCGCCAAAATGAGAAAAGTCAAAGAACAATCACAATATAAAAATGGCCGATTCCAAGTTCAAATGTAATATTTTGTTTATTTTTAATTGTAGTATTTATAGCCAGACTAAGTACACTAAATCGTCTCGTCAAGCAATAACTTATTTAATGCCTTATTAAATATGAAGATAGGTTTCCAACACTCGGTTACCTTTAAAACAAATATAGACACCGACTTGAAGTGTAACCAGACCTCAGGATAAAACTTTAGCTTTTTTCCGCGAACTTGGATTCTTTAGTAAGACAAAATCAGAAGCTCCATACTTCGTACTAACACATAGTGACTTAATAGAGGATAGCAAAGTATGTAGTACTAATAAAACTTTTTGACTATTAATAAAGGTTTACTAATCTATGTAATGAAACCAGCTTGGGTTTAAAAGTATTAAGTGGATCACGAAGGGATATTGTGAAAATTACCTGGCCATAGCAGAACAATATTTGGGAAACACTGATATAAATTAAACGCTCGTCTATATATAGGCACAAATAAAATTTGAAAAACAAAATTTTATGAACGATGCCGGACTCGAACGACCAGAGAGTTAAACAAGGCATACAAGATTTTATAACGATACGTCACTCGAACTTTTAGCTAAGTTGGTTAGAGCACCGGCACGGAACGCCGGAGGTCCTGGGTTCGTGTCCCGGATCGTTCATAAAATTATGTTTTTCAAATTTTATTTGTGTATTAATCCTTAATAAACACAACAAATTGTTTATATATAGATAATTCATTAATTAATTAATATTACACACGAAAAAAGGAAATATTAACAAATATAAAGTTAAGTTAAGTTATTTTACGTCAACACAACTCAGTTATCACTTCAACGTGAAGTCACTTTCCAAAATATTGTAGTGAGAAAGTTATTAGATCTGTCACTTTGATTAGGGTATAACTAAACTGAATCTTTATAGCAGAACTCAGCTGAAAAATAACGCGACAGCTAATAGAATTGTATTGTATAAAGTAATATAAAAAATATTGTGTGGTTTTATGAAACCACGGTAAAAGTGAAACTTTTTTTTTACATTATAGACATATAACTAAAAAATTTTGGAATAATATTCCATTAATGGTTTAAAAATTGCTTTAACAATCTTAATTTTATACTTGGAAAATTGAAATGATAATGGGAAATAATAAAAGCAGACTAAGTCTCAAACTAATATTTTTTAATAAATTTTAATATTCACTTTAATAAATAACAACATTTACATTAAACACTGACAAACAACATTTACATTAAACACTGACAAAAACAAACAAAATAGCGTGGAGCACTGGCACAAATGAGTAATTGTCATAGTAATATACACGACACGGTCAGCTGCTGCGAACTATAGGCGCCGCCCGACCGTCACGCGACATGCAACACACAGACGAAAAAGTTTGAGACGATGTAATAAACGTTTCACTTTAAAAGTGGAACAATCGAAGGATAGTTAAAGTGACGAACACAGACAATTCAGAGGGATACATTATACATACAAAAATGAAACTAAATCCGGTCCCAAGAGGGTGTGCTTGTATGGAATATTTACGAACCCATGCGGCCGGGAAAGGCCTATTTTGATTAGGCTCACTCGAGTACCGGTTTC
>CATIXQ010000013.1:17667319-17698133 GCA_949711755.1 Leptidea juvernica | reverse complement strand
TAAATAATAAATTTTCTTAACTTATGGACTAGCCATTAAGTCCCCTCTATACAAACTCTCCCTGTCTGTGGGAGGCTCCTTTGCACAGGATGCTGGCTAGATTATGGGTACCACAACGGCGTCTATTTCTGCCGTATTGCGGTCTGAAAGGTGCCGTAGCTAGTAATATTACTGGGCAAATGAGACTTAACATCTTATGTCTTAAGGTGACGAGCGCAATTGTAGTGCCGCGCAGAATTATTGGGCTTTTCAAGAGTCCTGAACGGCACTGCATTGTAATAGGCAGGGCGCCCCAGTATCAATTACTATCATCTGAACGTCCTGCTCGTCTCGTCCCATAATTTTAACCGACTTCAAAAACGGAGGAGGTTCTCAATTCGTCGGTTTTTTTATGTTTGTTACCTCAAAACATACGACTGGGTGAACATATTTTGATAATTCTTTTTTATTTGAAAGCTGGTGCTTCCCGTGTGGTCCCATTGAAATTTGGTCCAGATGTGACTGTGGCCTTCATGAGAAAACCATAAAAGTCTTAAATTTGCTATACATACGTATAGCAAAGTGGATGATAAATTTACGAATAACTCAATATCGCGATTTCAAAAATTACAGTACTCTAAGTTTTGGATTAGTGTTTTTGAAGGCGGTTGTTTTTTTGTTAAAAATTTTTCATAAAAAAAAAATCATAAAGTTTTGATCCTGAATTAGCGAACTGAATCGGCAAACGTTGTTTTGCCATATAAATTATTTTTAGAGTTTTAGTAGAGTTACCGTTTCTTGGACATTGCAACATTACTTTATTTTTCTACAATAAAAGATTTTTTGTAAAATAAACGTAGCTTAAGTTACTCCTTATTAAATCAGCTACCTGCCAATAAAATCAAAATCGGTCCAGCCATTTCAGAGAATAGCCGGAATAAACAGTTAAAATTGTAAAAAATGTTATTTTGGTGTATGTACCAATTCATATACATGTAGTAAAAAATGGTTATTTAAAGATTACAAATAGACACTCCAATTTTATTTATATGTATATATTTATAACGTACAAAACCATAAGCGTTATTATAGGTTTTTCAAATTATTATGTTGATACTGTTTACGAATGATGAAGAACATAATTTATGCAAACATTTTACAATCACAAACATACTTGGGAATTGGTTACAGAAGGTTGTCTAACTGGAATGTTCTACAAGTTTAATTAGACTTTCTACACGGAGGAGCGACTGCGGCAAATTTAGTAGAAAAGAATTTAGTAAATTAAGCAACAATTGTTATTGGTATGAGAATAATTGCTCAGGATTTAAACTTTTAAACTTTTTTTTTATCAAAATAGAGTTCTTTTTGACGTTAATTGAAGTGAAAATAGATGGTCTCAGAGATAAGATTCGATATTTACTATGACGGCTTCAAGTGTGAACTTTTAAGTACTTAACTCTTAAGAAATAATTGATATTATTATTTTTACCATTGACAAAATATAAAATTTACCAAAAGGTAATTAGCAACTTAATATATTTTTAGCCAAGTAAGTTCCTCGTTTTCGTTCCTGCTAGTAAGTTTATGGAAAAGGAGGACAAACGAGCGTACGGGTCACCCGGTGTTAAGTGATCACCGCCGATCACATTATATTGCAACACCAGAGGAATCAAATGAGTGTTGACGGCCTGGAAGGTGCTAGCTTAATAGTAAGTGACCTTGGGGTTTAAATATTCCCATAATAGTTTAGTGCATCATCCCATAATAGTCATCTCTAGTCTGGCGCACCCCAGTATCAGCTCGATCCATTTGACCGCGTGCAACGCAGAGCAGCTCGAATTATCGAGGACCCAGTGCTCTGTGAACGGCTAGATCACTTAGCGTTGCGTAGAGACGTCGCTTCATTATGTGTCTTCTACCGCATTTATCACGGGGAGTGTTCCGAAGAGCTGTTTAAGCTGATTCCTGCCGCCGAATTCCACCTTCGCACGACACGCCACAAGTTAGGATATCATCCCCACCATCTGGATGTATGGCGGTCCTCCACAGTGCGGTTTTCAAGGAGCTTTCTTCCACGTACTACAAAGCTGTGGAATGAGCTTCCTTGTGCGGTGTTTCCGGGACGATACGACATGGGTACCTTCAAAAATAGCGCGTACACCTTCCTTAAAGGCCGGCAACGCTCTTGTGATTCCTCTGGTGTTGCAAGAGAATGTGGGCGGCGTTTATCACTTAACACCAGGTGACCCGTACGCTCGTTTGTCCTCCTATTCCATAAAAAAAAAGTGCACATGGCAGCGGGAAACATCTGCAACTATCTTTCCCAAGAGAATTTTCATGCAAGCTATCACACAGGATCAAACTTTATAACATTATTAAGTATTTATGTATCTTTCGAGAAGAAGAGAAACTTCAAAGTTTTTCTTTTGACGTAACGCAATACTGAAGTTAAACTATAATTTGTTTTTCTTCCATGGAATAAATAACGTTCTACTGCAGGGACAGAGCTCCATAAGACTCGAGTCTTACTTAAAGTGATGCTTTAATCTAAGTTTACTTAGCCAGAATGGGTCTCAGTAAAGAACCCAAACATATCCTTCTGGAATGCGAAGCCATTTCCAGAATCAGGCGGGGGTGTCTTCAAATACCTTCACTCAAAGCAGAGGACTTAGCAAGTCCTCTGCTTTGAGTGATCTCTTTTTTTGACAAAGAGAGTTTAGGGCAGGCGCACTAGCGCTAGCAGGGGACACAATCGATCCTAGGATTAAAGTGCATTTTTATCCTCAAATCATAACAATAATAATAATAATAATCTAAGTTTTGGTGCACTCCAGCCTTAGCTGAAAAATTAACCTGTGTGTTACCAAGAGAAGTATGAATTGTCAAGGAATATATGCAGTTGGATCAATCTAAAACCCGTATATGAAGTTAGTCAGTTAAGTTAGTTAGAATTTATTGTACGTCTTCTAACGCATCGACTACCTCAAAGACTGATCTCTGCTGTGAACTTCAGCCACAAGTTCAAAATCCATTGTCATTATAATAAATGCGGTTACAAGTAACTTGTTACAACTACGTTTTTTAATGACAACAAAGAACCAGACGACCGTGACGTTCAGCTGGTGGCAATTGATACGCCCTGCCCATTACGATGCAGTGCCGCTCAGGATTCTTTAAGATACTGAGCGGCACTACAATTGCGCTAATCACCTTCAGATATAAGATGTTAAGTCTCATTTGTTTCTCATTAATTTCACTAGCTACGGCGCCCTTTTGATCGAAACAAAATAAAATTTACATATTACCGCTTCATGGCACAAAAAGGCGCTGTTGTTGGTACCCATAATCTAGCCGGCATCCTGTGCAATGGAGCCCACTGGTAAAACTAAATGGAAAATCTTCTTGGCTAGATGTGTATTGGACGATATGACCTGTGATGAATCTGGTGTCACAATGGGTATCCATCGTTTTATTCCAATATTCCAAAAATTTTGAGATGCTTTTAAAAGAATAAAATAATGATCTGTATGTAGATACTATCCAACAAAAAGATTTCTACTCGTTTAAGTTATAAGTAGTTTCATTTATAATTTCAGACTTTTCGTAGATGAATAGCTCCACCCAAAATCAACAAAATATTTAAATTGTTCTCAATAAGTTTGTTTAACTCCCACGTACAGCCCTTTTCAATTTCTTTTCCATTTTTGCCATTTTCAATTTCAGTTATAATCTGCGGATATTATGTAAATCCATTGGAGTATTTATGCATAATATTGTAGTCAGCGACTTACCTTAACGAATATTGTTTAAGCATTAGCTTCCACGTTTTTTAAATTGAAATCGTCAAGTCAAGCAAAATTAGATTGACTTGGACATCACACTAAACAATGTAATTTAATAATATAAAATGTATTACTAGTGACATACATTGTGTTTTTAATAAAAATAAATAAAAAACATACATCGTGTTTCCATCCGACGGCCAAATTAATTAATTTAAAACATAAATAATTTTCCAAACCAGTGGGAGGCTCCTTTGCACAGGATGCCGGCTAGTTTATGGGTACAACAACGGCGGCAATTTCTGTCGTGAAGCAGTAATGGCGCCGTAGCACACTAGCTATACTATGAGACTTAATATCTTATGTCTCAAGGTGACGAGCGTAATTGTGGTGCCGCTCAGAATATTTGGGGTTTTCCAAGAATCCTGAGCGGCACTGCATTGTAATGGGCAGGGCGTTTTAATTACCATCAGCTGAACGTCTTGCTCGTTTCGTACCTTATTTTCATAAAAAAATGTTTTTTTATATAGTTTATGGTACCTTCAAAAAAAAGTGCTTTCACATTCCTTAAAGGCTGGAAACGCTGCTGTGATTAATCTGGTTTAGCAAGAGAATGTGGGCGGCGGTGATCACCTAACACCAGGTGACCCGTACGCTCGTTTGTCCAATTTTTCCTTAAAAAATGAGGCCTGATGATGTGTAGTTTTTTTAATGAAAGAGGGGGACAAACGAACGTAGGAGTGTAACCTGATGTTAAGTCATCACTTTACACTCTTGTACCATCAGAAGAAAGAAAGTTGCGAAAATTACCGCTGACAAATAATATTGTAGCAGTGCTTATTATAATCGGATCGGAACCGGACCAAATAAGCAGGTTAACATACTTTATTGCCGAGCTGCCTACATCTTATAGTTCATTTCTCTTAAGATATATCTAAAGGGCACTGGAATTATGTTTTAGTTAATTGAGCACCCATCGTCATCAGCCGAAAGACTGCTGGACAAGGGCCTCCCCCAAAGACGACGTTCAGTCCTGCGCTGCCATCATCCAACGTATTCCGGCGATCTTGACCAGATCGTCGGTCCATCTTTCGGGCCTACCAACACTGCGTCTTCCGGTACGTGGTCGTCATTCGAGGACTTTTCTGCCCCACTGGCCATCTGTCCGTCGAACTATGACGTGCCCTCCCCATTGCCACTTCATTTTCGCAATCAATTGGGCTATATCGGTGATTTTGAAATTGAAATATTTTCAAAGACTTTTTACTATTACTTCTAACATTCCATCTGGTCCACTCCATTGGCTCCAATAGAGTCCTTTAAAGGTTGAGGCCAGTTATCAATAGAAGCACGTAATCTTTCCATAGGAAAATTATTCACTGCCAATCGTACGGATTGTTTTAAGGACTCCAAATAATCATGGCGTTAAGAGCAAGTCGTACTCTTTAAAACTGACAATAAATCATAATCCAGTGGATTAAGATCAGCTCCATACTTCGTACTAATACATAGTGACTTAATAGAGGATAGCAAAGTATGAAGTACTAATAAAACCTTTTGACTATTAATAAAGGTGTTCTAATCTATGTAATGAAACCAGCTTGGGTTTAAAAGTATTAAGTGGGTCACCGAAGGGATATTGTGAAAACTACCTGGCCATAGCAAAATAATATTTGGGAAACACTGATAATTAATAACTCGTCTATATATAGATAGTTCATTAATTAATTAATATTAGACACGAAATAATATTTTCAGCCTTAACACCCGAATAGAAAATAATAACTAATATGAAGTTAACCGGCTATCACATCTATACTAATATTATACAAATTATTTAAGTTTTCTTTAGTGTTAATTCCGCCAATATTTGTCTTTAAAACAATTCGACACGTGTTTCGCCTCTACACGAGGCATCCTCAGGACGTGTTGTCTCGCCAAAATCTGGCACGAGACTGAATCAAATGAGCCGGAAGCCGCTCTTTTATACCCTCGTCCCATGAAATGACGCGCTGTGATTGGTCGGCTGTTGTGACGTATTACCCCCGGAAGAGACACGTAACAAAGGTGATGGGACTAAATTTGTTTGTTCATTCAACAATGTAAACATATTGTTATTTTTGTGTTTTATTATTTCTAATTGCTCTAACACATTTAAGCGAAATCCTTTTTCACATGTATGCAAAATATTAAAATTATTATTGTTTCCGAGTGAGTGACCTGTATCAATTAAATGTTTCGCGAAGTTTGATTTTTCGGGATGATTATTCGTAAATGCGGCAATATGTTCCTTTAATCTAATTTCGAAATTTCGACCTGTTTGACCTATATATACCCCGTTACAAGTGTCACAACTTAGTTTATAAACGCCGGATTTTTCGGAATTATTTAATCGATCTTTGCCATTACATATTCGACTGACATTGTGATTCGTTCGGAAGGACACATTAATATTGTTTTTCCTAAATATTTTAGCTATTTTATCCGATATTGGACCAATATATGTCAAACTACCCACATATTTAGTATTTGATTGTGGTGGGACGGGATAAAGTTCTGAATTAATTAAACGTTTTTGTTTATTTTTAATTAATTTGTTCACTAACTGTTTTGTATAGCCGTTGGAAACCGCGATTTGGTATATTGTATTAAGTTCTGTCACGAAGCTGTCACGGGACAGTGGGACTGACATTAATCTGTGAACATAGCAGCGGAAGGCCGCTAGTTTATGTTGTACGGGGTGGCAAGATGACGCGGGAATAGCAATATCTGTATATGACGGCTTTCTATAGATTTTGAATTCTAATTTATTATTTACTCTTGTTAATGTTAAATCCAAAAAATTTAGAGATTGGTTTGATTCGAATTCCAATTTAAACTTTATTTTTGGGTGGATCTTATTAATTTTATTAATGAATAGATCGATTTGACGTTCGGTGCCTGTCCAGCAAATTATTATGTCGTCAACGTATCGGTAATAAAACAGGATATGTGGGTCTCTCACCACGTAATTACACTCAAAATTATCCATAAATATTTCAGCCATAATTGGACTTAATGGTGATCCCATTGCTAATCCTTCCTTTTGGCGATAGAATTTATTTTTGAATTTAAAATAATTTTGTTTCATACATAACCTAGTAAGATTGATGATGTCATCCTTTTCACCGGGATGTATCCTCTGTTTTTCAAAGAGATCATCAAGGATAATTAAAGTTTGTTCATATGGAACATTGGTAAATAAACTATCTACATCGAGAGACAATAATTTGGCATTTGGTGGAAGGTTGGTATTTTTTACTTTATTTATCAAATCTAGACTATTTTTCAAACTATACTGAGGATTGAATAATGATTTGTTTTTTATTATTACGTTAAGTTTTTTGGCAAGGTCGTACGTCGGGGCACCGATATAAGAAACTACTGGACGGACAGGATTATTTTCTTTGTGAATTTTAGGTAAACCGTATAAGATGGGAGGTCGCGGATTCATGGGAACTACGTATTTTAATTTACTTGGAGAAATAAATGACGAATTTTTAATGGACTCTTTTAATTCTGAAGTAAAGGTTTTAGTGGGGTCCGAGTTCAGACGTTCAAAATCGTCGGTTTGTATTATATCATTTACTTTCTGTTCATAATCGTTTTTATTTAGAATAACAATGCAATTACCTTTATCGGCTTTTGAAATGACTAAATTTATATAAAATACTAATATTATAAAGAGGAAAGATTTGATAGTGTGTTTGTATTGAATAGGCTCCGCAACTACTGAACCGATTTGAATAATTCTTTCACTGTTGGAAAGCTACATTATCCCCGGCTAATAACCCTATATAATATGATAGTAATGTCGAGGATAATAAGGTTTTGTGGACTAGTTATAAACTCTGCTTTTCATTTCGATTGCGAGGATATAAAACAGTAGTATACATTACATTTAAAAAAAAATGGGGATCCCTACTTAAAGTCCAATAATGTAACCCAAGATGTAAAAATATGTATGCGGACGACGTCGCGGGGTATCAGCTAGTACTGTATATACGAGGGCGGCACTGAAAATTTCGGGAATCAAGGAAGTGACACAACACAACAATACTATTTAACAATGTATTTATTGCTTTTCGAAGTATTCTCCGCGAAATTTGACACATTTTTCCATACGATGGAACCAATCATTGAAGCAACCATTCCATTCGGAAGTTGGGGTCTCGAAAAGGGGCGGTTGGAGGCGTCCACAGCTTCTTGAGGTGATAATAATCTCTGACCACGCAATTTATTCTTTATTTTAGGGAAAGTATAGAAATCATTAGGGATTAGGTCGGGGCTGTACGGCGGATGGTCTAATAATTCTATGTTTGCTCTAAAAACTCTTGTTCTGTGCGCGGTGTGAGAACTCGCATCGTGTCGTGATGGAGGATGATGCGGCGGTTGCAGTTCTCTTTACGGAGTTCAGAAATGACCTGTGGCAAACAAATGCTAGCATACCATTCTGCATTAACCGTTCTTTGTTCCTCAAGAGGAATAATCGCAACATGGCCGGTTTTGGAGACAAACGTGGCCACCATTTTTTTTGCAACCCTCCGTGAACAAACATTTTTTGTTGGCTTCAACTTATTTTTGAACACCCAAACTCGTGGTTTTTTGTTTCGGGTTCGTACGCGTATATCCAGGATTCGTCACCTGATACGATGTTGTATACAGCATTTGAGGATCCTGCGTGGAATCTTTCGAGAGATCTGACGCACCAAGTAACGTGAGCCGCTTTTTGCTCTTCACAGAGCAAATGCGGTATCCATCGGGAAATCAACTTTTTTACACCTAATTGTTCATGCAATATTATTTGTGTTTGACTCATGCCAATGTCTAAAGTTGCCTGAATTTCGCGGTATGTCACATGTCGATCTTCCTCAATCAGCTTACGCACAGCATCAACGTTTTCTTTGGTGACTGCAGTTTTTGGACGATCTTGACGGGGACCATCACTGAGCTTGACACGACCACGTTGAAATTCAGCATACCAGCGATAAATTATGGTTTTGGATGGGGCTTCATCACCAAATTCAGAAATCATCCGGTCAACACACTGTTTTTATGTTAAACCACTTCGAAAGTCATAATAAATCATCGCTCTAGAATTTTCTCGAGTCAATTCCATTTTCTCAACGACTAAACAAGTTTGAAAAGACCTTGTGACAAGACTGAGAATCTTTTTTTAAATAAATAAATGGTATTCGATTTTTAAAACCAAGGAGTTTTTAATTAAAAAGATTTTAATATGACAGGAACAGTGGAAATATTCCACTCCCGATACTTTTAGTGCAGCCCTCGTATAAATACCTAGTTGTAACTGACCATTTTACAATTTTACGTCAAAATATTTTGATAGACAATCAATATAACAAATGAAAAACATGTCGAAAATGGTTCTTCTTACATTATTTCTGCCCGCTAACCGCTTGTTGCAGAAAGCATATTATTTAAAGTTAATGTTTCCTTATATCACATGCTATATTTGATTGTCAAAATAAAAAAGACGGTGACGGTATTATATTTAATGAATCATTAACTTTAAAGATGCTTCCAGCAACTAGCGGTAAGCCATTTAATAATACATTTTCATGCAACCTTTCTCCCCGCATATTCGATCAAAATAAATGCAACACTCTCGACTCATCTATCAATTCTATATTTTGAAATGACTTTCCAAAATAGTATAGTAAAATGCTTATCAGTAAATTCTCTCACTTTGGTTAAGCTATAATGAAACTGACACCTTATAGCAGAACTCAGCTGAAAAAGCGACAGCTAACAGAATTTCACTAAAGAACTGAAACGCTAACAAAAGCTAGTATTGTATAAAGTAAAATAGAAATTGGAACAATCAAAGGATACTTAAAGTGACGAACACAGACAAATCAGAGTGATACATTATACATACAAAAATGAAACTAAATCCGGTCCCAAGAGGGTGTGCTTGTATGGAATATTTACGAACCGGGAAAGGCCCATTTTGATTAGGCTCACTCGAGTCCCGGTTTCTAGGTCCTTGAATAGTTTTTATACACTTGTGAAATAAAACCAAAATATTTTTTAAGGATTCTTTTTCATCACTCTTCTGTATATCATTAAAGGAGATTTTCAAATCAATTTTATTTGGAACATGCGCTAAACACCATTGTTAAAAATACAAATGCAGCAATAAGTCCAGAGCAACCGGGAGAGTTTTTTGTAATAGATTTTATTGTAATATTCATTCATGCAGCATCACTCTCATTTTTTCATTTAGATTGACCGGACTGTAGCCTATCATCGATAAACATTCATTAAAATGGGATGAAGCGTCTGTAACGAATGCCAATACTTCGAAGAAATAATATCTTTCGATTAAAACAATGGTTTTCATTTTTCAATTGCAATGGACAATCGATCACCGAATGCATATAATTATGCCAATAAGGGACGAGAAGAGCAGGAATTACAGCTGATGGTAATTGATACGCCCTGCCCATTACAACGATGGGCCTCTCAGGATTATTGAAAAACCCAAAATTTCTGATCGGCACCATCAGACATAAGCTGTTAAGTCTCTTTTGCCAAGTAATTTCAATAGCTACGGCGCCCTTCAGAGCGAAACACTACAGTGTAACATTACTGCTTCACGGCAGAAATAGGCTCCGTTGACCAACTCATAATCTAGCCGGCATCCTGTACAAAGGAGCCTCCCACTGGTGGCAATTTCACCATTCCATAATAAATATACATGTTATATAATACCTATATTTACTGTAGCGTATTAATATTTTGTAGAATATTATAAATAACAATAATTAAGTTTCATTAGTAAATATAATACGTCAAAAAAGTCTCAATATTAAACATTATCGGTGTAATCACAAAAAAATAATTTAAACATAGCTTAAACATGTATATTGGTTGACAATTACCTAAATATAACAATATCAGTGACCTAAAAATAACGACGTCTAAAATGGAGTTTATCTTTTCTGTTACAAAACAGTGTTTAGCTTGTGTTTAACTAAAACTTCGTTAAGAACAACATAAACTGAAGTGTACAGGAACAATTAAATGGAACGGAACGCAATTTTTGACAGCTGTCATCATATGGAAACACCAGTGTAGAAGTGTTATTGAAGAACTGATGCACTCTCACGGTGTTATACCAACAAACAGTGTCTAACTTTTTTTTTTCTTATGGAATAGGAGGACAAACGAGCGTACAGGTCACCTGTTGTTAAGTGATCACCGCCGCCCACAATCTCTTGCAACACCAGAGGAATCACAGGAGCGTTGCCGGCCTTTAAGGAAGGTGTACGCGCTTTTTTTGAAGGTACCCATGTCCTATCGTCCCGGAAACAACGCACAAGGAAGCTCATTCCACAGCTTTGTAGTACGTGGAAGAAAGCTCCTTGAAAACCGCACTGTGGAGGACCGCCACACATCCAGATGGTGGGGATGATATCCTAACTTGTGGCGTGTCGTGCGAAGGTGGAATTCGGCGGCAGGAATCAGGCTAAACAGCTCTTCGGAACACTCCCCGTGATAAATGCGGTAGAAGACATACAATGAAGCGACGTCTCTACGCAGCGCCAAGTGATCCAGCCGTTCACAGAGCACTTATTAGCACACAGTGTCTAACTATCTAAGCGACTTCTATAGACTGACGCTTAACAACAGAAAGACACGCATTTGTAATGGAACTTTTTTAGACAAATGTTCAACACGTGTTCAACTTTTTTGTAACAACACCGTTAGTGTTTTTTTGTGTGACCTGATGTAGGTTCTAATACCTAATAGCTTCTATAGTCTTCAAATACGTACGTGTTTGTATTAGTTGATATTTAGTATAAGTACTTACTTATATATTAGTTGGCTCGAAATGTAAATGCTTAAAGTGACATAAAACCTCATCTCTTATTTTATGAGAATAAAGGACGAGACGAGCTGGACGTTCAGCGGATGGTAATTGATCCGCCCAGCCCATTACAATGCAGTGCCGATCACTGAAGAAAAACCCAAAAACGCTGTGCGGAACTACAATTGCACTCTCATTTACCCGGTAATTACACCAACTACAGCGCCCGTCAGACCAAAACACAATAATGCTTATACATTTCTGCTTCACGGCAGAAAAAAGTGCCGCTGTGGTACCCATAATCTAGCCGGCATAATGTGCAATGGATCCTCCCACTGATATAATATTCATCATGACATGAATAACACCACGCAATTGTTGCCTCTGTCAAACTTTGGTGTGCCAAATAAATGAATTGTATATTTAAAATTTCTGAATTATGAAATTTTAATTTTAGTACGAGAAGATCCGAAAAAATACACTGATTAGGTTAAAATAATATTTTGCAAAACCATTTCAAAAGCAATCTGCTTGCGTGTGTATTTTTGTTCATGCTCAGATTGTTAAACATTCGAGTTGATTAAAAATTAAATGAATGTATTTTGAGTCTAGAATATGTAAATTTGACTGTATTTTATTTATACGGCTCAGAGTTTTAATCATCCTATAACAATAATAATTTTAATGAGAAAACAGCTCAGTTTAAATAAATATCACAACTGTTTTCTTTCAAGCTATGAATCATTTAGTGGCCATCTTCTGTGTGAATAAAATTTATTTGTATTGTGGTGTTTTTTTATGACAGTAAGGGACGAGACGAGCAGGATTTTCAGCTGATGGTAATTGATACGCCCTGCCCATTACAATGCTGTGTCGCTCAGGATTCCTGAAAAAGCCAACTCTGAGCGGCACCACAATTATTGCGCTCGTCACCACGAGCACAAACATCTTAATGTTAAGTCTCTTTTGCCCAATAATTTCTCTAACTCCGGCGTCCTTCAGACCGAAACACAGTAATGCTTACACATTACCAGTCACACATTTGTAGCGATTTTTTAACTTTACCTTTACATAACTATTATTACTAATGAATGTATGGACACTTATGTGGGCTCGTGTATTTTGGGGCTTGCTGTATTTTATTATGATAAAGTCTTTTACTATAATATTTTTACTTGTGTAGTCTGTAAAATTAACTTTTTGTATTTTGTCTTTTTCAGTAGTTAATGAGTAAGCATTGAACAAAAAAATAATTCTTAGTTACCATGTCATACGTACTTATCCAGATTAATTCATATTTACGAAACTTGAAGTGCTTACGGTACGAAAAATTATTTTTGTGGTTCCTCAAAATTATCGTATATAATAATATATGATTTTGGCTAAAAGAAAGCCAAAATGAAAATCCCAAGTAATTCGATTGTTTCATGCCACTATTGGCACTCGGATTCAATTCCATCTCATGAATCAAAATTCGAGTTGCAGTTCCAGGGTTTCGTTATTACCTAATATTATATTGTTACCTTCAAATTGTTCCTATGTTCTGTCTGAATCTAATATTCACATCAACAATGGATGTGCTCCACGCCACGTAGTTTATTTTTGTTTACTTAAAACCGTCAATACCTGCCTAAGTGGTAATGGCCAATCGGTATATTCCATCGCTAAGTTATTTGTCAGAGCACATTACCATTTGTTGAAAATACCGCACAAAGGCCACGCTCATATGATTCCTCTGGTGTTGCAAGAGAATGTAGGCGGTGGTGATCACTTAAGATCAGAAGCCCGTACGTACGCTAGAAGTTATACTTCTTTAGACCAAAGAAGTATAACTTCAGCGAAGCAAAAATCATT
Source organism: Leptidea juvernica (assembly GCA_949711755.1). NCBI lineage: Eukaryota > Metazoa > Arthropoda > Insecta > Lepidoptera > Pieridae > Leptidea > Leptidea juvernica. Next base: position 17,684,639 of record CATIXQ010000013.1, on the reverse strand, counting down.
AGTATGATTTATTCCTAGTGCTATTCTACGTTTTTAGAAAAAACAATTTAACAAAAATCTTGCAAAGATTGCTTTGACAAGTAATTATTAAATAATGAATACGGCTGTATAGGCTTGAACTCTTTGCCTGTCGTAATAATGGACGAAGAAACCAAAAAAATATATAAAGAATGACGCAAACGTTAGAAAATTTTAGGAACCAACTTCACCCTGTCACTTTTGAGTTACAGTGATGCGCGCGCATTTTAAAATTTCACTCTGTTCATTTTATCATAACGCGCCTAAAGAAGTATAACTTCAAAAAACACGATTTTAACAAGCACTAACCGTTAATTGTTAGTAACAGCAACCTCACAAAAACGATCGTTAAAGCAATTGTTCTTACTCTTAACGAATTCATCCTTCGGGATTGCTTTGCGGAACCGTTGTTAAATGAATGTACAATGAGGTAGAAAATCCCGAGATAATTCCCAGACTGATCAGAGGCTGTGGTGAAACAAACTTAGTAATCTATTTTAATCCCAAAATTTATGCTGAAATATTCATTATTTATAGTAAAATTATAAATATCATCAATATTTTAACTTCTTCGGTCCTCAACATTTGTACTAATTTTGTAGCTAGAATTTAGCATAAAGTATTTTCTTTGATTAACGTGAGACCTTTCCAGATCTCGTTTTCAGGAGGACTGCGGATGAAATGATTTTCATTTCATTTCAGGTCTTGAAACGTCGGGTTAGCTAAAAATATATTAAAAAAGGAAATTTTACGCAAAATCTATAGTAAAAACACTTGTACAATTACACGTGTTTTCAAACATATAAACCTATAAAAAGAAGATATTTTTTGTTTAAAAGGTAATTCTTAAATTAACGGTAGAATTAATAATAAAATGGTTATTTAACTTTTTCATATTCAAATGCGCTTCGCAGAGGTGATTTTTATTATATTATATTATTATATAGTAAGAACCGTTAGATTGTGTTTCAATTCCGGACCTTCTCCTGTTCCTTTATGTTCCTATGCGAATGCGGTGTAACGGTGCGTTGTGCTTACATCGGTCTTCTAGTTCTGTTCATCTATTCAATACAACTTGACATATTATTCTTTCTTATAAATATATATATTATAAGGTGATAATTTCTATAGTTACAAATTATACGGCCGCTAATAGTTTTGTTACGAGGCGGTGCACCGCAACACCTTGTTGGTAATGTGCCAGTTATTAGGCGCAATTAACACTGTGATTCTTCTGAAACGTCTGAGTAAAACTAAATTTTTGCAATCAAAAACCTAATAATAATTTTTCACTTCCTGAATCAGAACAAATGAAATATTCTTAATTCTATGAATTAATAACTATAAATAGACTTATAGTTATTAATAACTAATATTAATTTATGAGAATAAGGCTGAGTAATATGCATTCATCTGCTGGTTCACCTTATACTTGCCTCAAATCTCAATGTGTTTCAACGTGTTTTGTGTAAAATAATATAATAAAATATTTTAAAGGACAGTGAGTGACCCTAGTAGTAATTGTGTGTACATGTTACGACTAAAATGTATTTTAAACTTTTCTTTTTTATTTTTGTTCTTGTATTAATTGCATTATGAAGTATAGTTACTTTGTTTTTCATGTATAAGGGGGGTAATAGTGTAGGGACACACGTAAGCAAATATGCTTATGGAAGCTATTTGTATATGTATGTCCACACTGTGTTCAGATCAATTATCATTTTATTTTATAATCAGGAGCGGTCTGTAACTTAATTAGTTCAATTCACTGATAATAAATGTAAATTATTTGAAATACATAATATTGAAATATATGTATTGGAGTTTTATTGAAGAATACACACCCGCCATTAAATAGGACCCTTACTCTAAAGATGATATTTAACTTAAATTATTTAAGACTTAAATAACATTATCACCATACAGATATGCCCTTCACAGCGCGATGTTCATAGAACTTTACAAACCCTCACTGTGTTAAAGTCTATATATTATGTTGATACAATAATACGCACACGTATATGAATACTACATTTATATTGAACATAGTAGCGGTTTTGCCTGTTAAACAAATGAACTGCGTAGTGATAATATCAATCAACGTAAATGTTCAATAAATCATGCTCATTTAATGTTTGGAACTTTGCAATTCCTGTGACGTCATAATTTTAAACTGCCAGAATATTATATTTTGTCTTCAACTTCATATTGTGTTAAACTAGTTTTTAAAACTCTGTTATTGAAACAAGGGTAGAACGAGTCTCCTTTGCACAGGATGCCGACTAGATTATGTGTACCACAACGGCGCCTAGTTCTGCCGTGAAGCAGTAATGTGTAAGCATTACTGTGTTTCGGTCTAAAGGGTGCTGTAGCTAGTGATATTACTGGTCAAATGAGATTTAACATCTAATGTGTCAAGTTGACGAGCGCAATTGTAGTACCGCTCAGAACTTTTGGGTTTTTAAATAATCCTAAGTGGCACTGCATTGTGTATCAATTACCATCAGCTGAAAGATGATTTCAGATGAAGAATTTTCATAAAAAAAAAAAGGGTTGGTAATTTAAACGCACTTAATATACTTGAAATATCTTTATTTTACAGTTTTCACTAATAATTACAATAATCACTGATCAATCAATCCAATTTGGGCAGCGTTACCCCTTAGAATTCACAATAAGTAAGGCCTACTCGAACTTAGCGCTCTGGCTTATATAGGACACGACCGTCTACCGTGATGATGGCACCAAATGTTAGTTGGCAATACTGTAGTGCTAACTAACTTACACGTATAGAATTAACTATAAATCTGAATATTATAGTTATTTCTTATCAAAGTGCTAATTATATAAAATAACATTACTAACACAGAAATTAGTTACAGAAGTTATACAAATAAGGTATTTATTAATTGGGATATCTTATAGCAGTCCATTACTTTGGTAGCGCTTGTTAACACATCATCTAATCAATATAATAATATTGCTGACACAAAAGTAACCAATGGCCATATCAAATTTAAAAGAAAAAAAGTGATCACTACAACAAAGTGAACACTCAAAGCTTCCTCACGAATTATCTGTCTTTTTAGTGAAAATCGCATTAATATTCCTAATTTCTTATAAATAGCTGAATCTCATATTATATTTTACATACACTTGCATTTAAAAATGTAATAGTACCTAACAATTATTTAATTAAGGCTTAGCCCCATCAAACTTATCTGAATATACTATGGATGAAATTCAACATGAGAGTTGCATAAGCATAGATTGGATAAAGTTCAAGACTTCGGTAGACAAATATAATGGTGGCAAGTTTAATAACCTCTCGTTCTGAGACAATCTGCTGTCAGTAATTCTCCAATAACTTGAGAAATAATTCGTACAAGCGAGTGCAATTGGACAACCATGTGTAAGATTAGGTTTTATCATTTATAAATACTTAGTCTGGCCATAAATTTATTTATTTAGGCACACAAACGAACTACAATAAATTTTGAATTAAATAAATACAATAAATTTTGAATTATATATATGTATGTATTTACATATCTGTATTGAAGTTCACTAATAGCGTGCACAGCATGCTTTTTACAACTTACTTTTTATTTTATGAGATAATTCATTATAATATCTACACATACGCACAAGGGGATTATAATACGAGGTATTATTTTTGTACACACACAGAGAAAAAGTCCTTTGTGATCTGGAATTATGAAAAGTGTTAAAATTAAGCGATTCAACGAGATAGGGCGAGTCAATATTGGAATTTATTATTTTGTAAATAGTCAATAAGTCATGATACTTTCTTCTGTCCTCCAAAGATAAAGTTTTGTATGCAGCTAGCCTCTCCCGATAGTTATGAAGAAGCCTTCCTGTGCCTTCTCTGTATGATAATATTTTCAAACACTTATTTTGAACACTTTCAAGCCTATCAATGTGAACAGTGTAAAACGGAGACCATATACAACAACAATATTCTAGAGTACTTTTGATAATTGTATTAAATAAATATAATGAACAAAAATTGTTGTGAAATTCCTTTGAAACTCGACAAATGAATCCGAGAAGGTTATTACTTTTGTCTATAATATTCTTATAGTGAGGTCGAAATGTCAATTCATCGTCAAAAAGTACACCTAGATCCTTTACGATTGATTTACGATTAAGTGTTTGACCTGACAGTGTGTAATCAAAAAATATTCTGTGCTTTTTTCTTGAAAAAGACACAACACTACATTTGGAAATATTTAATGACATTTTATTTATGTTACAGCAATTTGCTAATTCAGTCAAATCCTTTTGTAAAATCGTGCAATCTTTGTTATTAACAATATTATAATAAATTTTTAAATCATCAGCATAGAGTAAGCATGGACATTTAATCTTCTTGATTAGATCATTGATAAAAATGACAAAAAATAAAGGACCCAGGTGTGATCCTTGAGGAACTCCAGAAGTGACCTTAATTGGACTCGATAGAAAGCCCTTGGCCGCTACTAATTGACTACGATTTGCCAAATATGAAGAGATCCATCTGAGTAAATTACCGTGAATTCCGTAGGCTTCTAGCTTGTGTAACAAGATTCCATGGTCAAAGGAGTCTTGTCGAAGGCCTTAGAAAAATCTGTGTATATAGAATCAACTTGTCCTCCATTTGAAAAGGCGGTACATAAGTAGTTTTTATAGACCAGTAAGTTGCTAGTGGTAGACCTATTTCTCACAAATCCATGCTGCTGTTCAGAGAGGAATGGTCGAAAGTGATTGTAAATATATTTGTATATAAGAGATTCAAAAACCTTGGCCATAGCGGATAAGATACTGATCGGTCTATAATTTTCACAGCAAGCTCTATCGCCGCTCTTAAAGATTGGAATAATGTGTGCTTTCTTCCATTCATCTGGGAAGACTCCAGTAGTTAAAGATTTATTAAATAAAATTGCCAGTGCATTGCTAATCTCATCCACACAGTGAATTAGAAACATGGGGGGAATACCGTCGGGTCCAGCTGACTTATCCTTATTTAGATTTTTAATTTTTTCTCGCACCTGCCCCTCAGTAATCACAACATTAAAAGGCATAAAAGGCATAAAAGGCATAAAAGGCATTTATTTTCTCAAAATTGATTCCTTTAGAATTCTTTTTGATGTCATTTCTTATACTACTAGATACTACTACCGCTTCGGAAACAAATGGCGCTCTGAGAGAGAAGAAGCGGCGCAAGAAACTCTCCCAGCATTCTTTTTTTTTGCGCTCTTTTCAATAAAAATATACAATATTGTACAGTCGCTATAAAATAATCACAATCTAGTCCCAGGCTGTCCGATCATTTAGATATTAGCCAAAGTATCGCTATTGGCAAAATCAAAGTGTATCTCAGTAGATCTTGAAGGGGTTGAATAAACAGATCCAAAATACGAGGAGAATAAATTCCATACCCCCTCACCATCGATTGAGGTTTGATTGCCATAAGTTATATTTATAGGTCTGCCCTTTTTGTTCTTAGTGAAGGCCCAGAACGGCTTAACACTGTTTTCTTTTAAGGTATTTGTAATGGAAGTGATGTATTTATTGTAACAATCCTTGGTTAGAATATGACATCTTTTTCTCATAAATGAAAAAGTATCATAGTCCCTCGGATTTTCACATTTTTTGTACAGAGTGTGATATTTAAGTATTTCTTTTACACAACGTTTTAAGGCTGGATCGAACCAAACTGGAAATGCTTGGCTTTTAGATTTAACAAAAGGAGTATGTTCTTTTATTATATTAAACAGCATATTGTAAAATTTATATATACAATTATTAACATTTGTATCACATAGTATTTCATTCCAATCTACTCGGGCAAGTTTGAATTTAATTTGGACAAAATCGCATTTGTGGAAATTAAGGCGTGCTTTTCCTTTGTCCTGTAGAGGCTTCACAAATTTATTTCCAGTCTCTATAAGCAATACAGGGTGATGCAAATCCGGTCTGGTCAAGGGGTCACCTCCCGAAACTTGTATTGTTTCAATAGAAGAGAGAACTAAATCCAAGTATCTATTATTTTTGTTAGGGATATTATTAAACTGTTTAAGGTTACAAAGGTTTAAGGTTCATTGTATCAATTAATTGTTCTGCTCTAGAATTTTGTGGTTTAGTTGTTCGTAGTACGGATAGTGAGCTAGAGTACGTCCAAGTAACACCCGGAGTGTTAAAGTCCCCGATACACAAATATTTAGGCACTTGAGGTCTTTCAAATGCACTTTAATCCAAATATCCTCAAATTTACTTTCAAGATGCTGATTTCTTACCGCATTTAAAATCTTTTTGACGCCTATAAGAACACCTCCCCCTTCATTTTTATGGATAATAGTGCTGTTACGATCACGGCGAAATACATCATACCTGTCGTCCAACAGCTCACCGTCTAAAACGCTATTATTAAGGATAGTTTCTGTAAGACATATAAGGTCAAAGTTGGCATTAAGATTATTTAAGTAAAATTCTGAAATTTTAGTTCTTATTCTATTAACGTTTTGATAGTATATTAGTACCATTTTTTAATTTTTATATAATACAAGTATGTAGACAAAAAGTCATTGAGTTTATACAAAAAAGAAAAGATTAAAACCTAATCACTCTAAATTCTTAAGAAAATCTAAATTTTTTACTCTAATGGCCTGTGAGTCATCTTTTTTCCGGAGATAGATATAGCCATGGTTTACCCAACAGTATTTATAACTATACGAAAATAGAAAAACTATATGAAATTTTCTAGCCGCCGAGTGTAATAACTTTATTTTAGGTGATAAATGTTCCGAGACATATACATAGCTCTTATCACCAGGGATTCCCAGATGAGTAGTGTTCAGCTTATTTTGTGTTTGATTTTTATTGAAGCGATGCATAGCAGATAATACTGTGTCCCTTTGACGAGGCGAAGACAGTGTTATAAGAATATTGCGTGGTCGATTGGATGTAGCGTTAATTTTGGCAACGCGACGACACGCTCGAATATCACTGTCACCCAAATTTATTTGCAATTCCTTACATAATTTCAAGAAGATAGCTTGGACATTTTCGTTTTTCTTTTCAGGGACATTTTGCGCTTCCAGATTATTATCACGAGAAATTTTCTGTAAGGTAATTAAGCGATTTTGTATCTAATTACACTCAGACTTTAAACGGCTTTGTTCAGATTCTAAGTTCTTAATAATTTCATTTTTGTCTGAAATGATTTTCTTGAGATCACATTGTTGGTGGTTCAAGAAGTCTGTCGATTCAGTAAATTCGTTCTTAAGTATATCTAGCAACTCTTCCTTTAGTATAGGCAAGACCAGATTTATCTCACTTTTAATCATAGTTTTAACCTCTTCTCTAAGAAGACTTTAAGAAATTATACTGTTACATAAAATAAACAAAATATTACATTTGAATTTGGAATCTGTCATTGTTATCATGTCTCATTTTAGCGCCAATAAATTTTGCGATATTAAAATAGAGTGGGGTGATAAAGAGAACCGAATCGCTGTGATTGCATTACACATGGTATGGTATAGAGCCCAATGTAATTCTTAAAACTCTTCATACGCTTGGTATTAGTAAAATGTTTGTCTACCGGCCTATTAATAGGCACAATGAGACCACCTCTATTTGTGACAGAAAAAGATCTGGCCGTCCTCGTAGTGTTCGTACGAAGCATTCGCAAGACTAGGTATTTTAGAAACACACACGCCGTGGATTACACTAATAAAAGCGGTTTATTAATTATTTTAATGCATTATTTTTGCTTAAATCGATACATTAACAGAACCACATTCCACAAATAAAATAAAAACATCACATTTTGACGTTTCGATACGCTACTTTGTCTTCGATTTATAGAGATGGATAATTAGAATGAATTATCTAGATGGAAACCGGACTTATCAAAAAATTACAATATGTTCCAATAATGACAAAAATGACTTTGATTCTTACAGAGATACACCCTAACCTAGCGAAACTCTCTAAGAACAAAGTGATTAGCTCGATTGTATGAAACGTGAAGTCATTGATAGATTGACAGATAACGGCTATATAATCTTGTAAAAAATTGAGAAAGCCGAAATCCACAACGTTTTAAGCATTCGTTCGCTTTCAAACTTAGCCGGATTTAACTTATTCTTCGTGGCCAAATATCACCTTATTGTAATTACTATTATATCAAACTTATGTCCAACGACTGCACGTTTCACACTAAACTAATTCAAATTTTTACTTAAGCAGTCCCGCCTCTCATGACGTAGTATTTACATCCTCTTTGTTACACCCTACCACTGATTAGCTTTATTAGTTTAAAGTTCTAAAAATGAGTTTACAACCAAAGAGATTTTACTAAAAAAAATGTTTTCACATAATTGATTAAAGATTTAACAGAAAAGTGACATTTCATGCAAGTGTGTTTATCCCAGCAACCGCTGCAAGAATTATTCGTTTTTTTTGATCGATGTCGTATGATGTCGTATGTACGGTTGCTGAATTGTGTTGGATTTCTAAGGAAGAGGCTTTTTGGGCGCTTGTTTTGTGTTTTAGAGTGTTATTGTTTGGTCTGACAGCTTTAATGCTTATCCTTTAGCCTTTACCGGATTCTGATATTGGATACGTTATTTTGTGAATTTTACAAACAATGAGATAAGTTTATATTTTTTTAACAACATTATAATTTTCGACACATTTTGGTCAAATCATTGTGAATTAAGCCCAATAGAATAGAATTAATATTGGCACAATTATAATCACAATGAGCTAGTCGGAGACGGATTAAGAAAAACTGGTGTGGCGTCTCGAATAATTATATCGAACATGTAAAAAAAAGAAGACGAAATATTGCAGCTGGAAGACTTAATAGATACACCGACCCTTAGTTTTATGATACATGTTTTAGAAGTGTCGATGAACTATCATCAGGATCCGAATAATTAAAACATTAAAATAACTTGTCGAATTATTTCTACGCAATACTTTTCGTTCACTATTTAAAATTATTAAATTCGGTGGTTCATTCGTTAGATGGTTTCCCATCTCTATGATTTTTTTCTGGTTCCCTGTACGCCATTTTTGTTTAGGAACCATTAAAGACACGTAAGAAAAAATAGACTACATAATGTTAATTTTGACTAAACAACCAATTTAAAAAAGACAATAATACGGATTTGAATCCTCTTACAGTTTTTATCAATTTGATCTGCTTTTACTACAAAAATAAAATTTCTGACGTCGTTACTATCGATGGGAGCTCAGAAACTAATTACCTACAAAGCTAAGCTGTAATTTAGATTAGATCGTTACGTCGATATGTTCGAAAAACTTTGAAAGTATATCGAATTGAGTTAGGTGTTTTATTAATTAAGTTTCTTACAAGAAGCAGTCTAGACGATAATATTGTTACGGCCGTTGCCAATATTCAGTCTATCTCTTACTTGAGATAAAACTCATGACCATCGTTGACTTTTCTCTCCCAATAAACTTATCGACGGTCTTACACCTTACACCTTGCAATTCACGCGTCCCATTATAAGGCGATAAGCATTCTTATAAGTCATTATTTATCGGGTATATTGGGACAGCTTCAGATTATTGACAGCTAATTACTGACAGTAGAAGGAAGTTATTTATCTCTATCTGTAGATAGTATATTGGGAACGCCCGTTAGTTTATGATGAAATTTGGCACTTATGTTGCGTCTGAAAGTTCAATTGTTTTATAAATTCATATTACTACTCTTTGTTACTTTGTAATCAATATAATAATATAAATTAATATTCGAGATAGATCTGGTGCCAACAGAGAACGTATTTGAAATATATTAAAAATAACTTGGAATAGAAATACTGCTTAGTGATTGCTGTATTGACAAAAAAATATTTTGAATTGAATGAGAAATCCCCACTTCTCATTTAGTTATAAACACGAGTTCTTTTCTGCCATGAAGCAGTAATATGTCAGCATTATTGTGTTTTGGTCTGAAGGACGCCGTAGCTAGTGAAGTTACTGGGCAAACGAGGCCTTAAAACATAAGATGTTATCTTATGTTTTAAGGTGACCAGCGCAACTGTAGTGCCGCTCAGAATTTCAGTGTTTCAAGGATTCTGAGCGGCACTGCATTGTTATGGGCAGGGCGTATCAATTTTCATAAAAAATATTCTTAAGACTTATAATTATTTTATAAAACACTCAGATCTAGCATAAATTATTATAAATGTATGGGCGTAATTGATCATTTGTTAACAGAACTCAATGTACCAAGCTACAATAAATAAATACTTTGCCATTGAATAAATACTTACTTCAAAGTTTATATTATTGTATTATATTATCTATTTACTTTACTTTATTCTTCACTGCTACATATTGTCTAATGGTATTCTAATAAATATAATAATAGTAATAATTTGTTTCACTTAAAAATATAAGTTTACAGAAACTAAGGTCGAAAAAAATGGCGACGTAAATTTTGCGAAATTGAAAAAAAAAACACCAAAATTTGCTGCTTTTTTGTTGCTAATTAGTTGCTAAAAAATTAATTTTTTTGCTCTAACCGATCGCAAAAAATCGGCAATAATGCTTACCTTACATTAAGATGAATGAATGTAGACTGATCAATCAAGCAAATAGGGGTCAATTTGTTGCTGAAAGATGATAAGAAGAAAAAAAAAATGATTTTGCCACGCTAGCTTAACTAACAATTTTGATGAAAACTGTGTAATACGTTGTAATAAGAGTGATAGCACTATAACACGATTATAAACCAAAGCTCTATCAACTACAATTCAATAAAATTGGTTAGGTTAGGTTATGTAAGAACAGTTAAAACAACGCACGAGCAGAGCGTAGCGTGCCGCGGCAGCGGCCGGCGAGTGCCAAAACCAAATAGTAGGTGTTTCCCGATTGATGACTTTTTGCGATCGGTTAGAGCAAAAAAAATATTTTTTTTAGCAACTAATTAGCAACAAAAAAGCAATGAATTTCGGTGTTTTTTTTTTCAATTTCTCGGAGAGAAATTTCGGAGTCTCCTTTTGGGTAAATAATACCTGTACTAGTTGGCTACACTCTTCCATTTCAGCATGTGTTATTTTTAATTAAAAGTTTAATTGACATGCTAGTGATATGATAGTAAATTTATGAAATAAATAAAAAATACATAAAAATTTAAAAGTTAAACATTTGAAAAGTTATTTTTGAACATCTTAACAACGCAGCTACATAGATTTACAAATATTATGAAAATAATATTTATTTATTTATTTATACAAGGTCCACCAACACAGAATACACAAGACAATTCATAAGATTGTAACATAAATTTCAAAAATTGTGTTCCTGCAATTACAGGTGAACACATCATGCACATTAACATACAAACAATTTAGTTGTTGATTATATAAAAGTAAATTGAAGTCCTATAACGCTAACATGTTAAAACAATATAAAAAGACAAATTAATTCTACAAATCATTACAAGCTAAAATACGGTCACTTCAATATAATCACTAAAATACTATAGTATAGGTACAATATATCTTGTCTATGCGTTTTTTATTATAAATTAGGTCACTACATTTTACTAATCAGAGTGTCAGGTTTCTCTTAAATTGTGCTACTGTATCTCCAAAAACATCTGTAGATCGCTTGTTTGAAATTATAGTGTTGTATTGACGCAACAGCCTATTCAGTGGGGAGTTAAATCCGAGATTAGAGTTTGCTCGATCAGGTAAAAACGGTTTATATTTTGCCAGTTGAGGTGCTCTAGTTGGCATGTGAATATTTATCTTGCTCAATAGCTGCAGGCAATTCAACATCCCATTAATGATTTTATATAAAAATGTAATTCTTAAGGAACAGGTAAGTAAATTTTTTTTCAATATCAACTTAAATGAAAAATGTATATATGTTTGCGTGCGTTTATGTGTGCATTTGTGGGGTGCGTGTCTGTAAATATTTTCTGTCTGAATTATGTAAATATTACTTTAGCTATTGATTTAATTATAATAGGTATAATAATAATTATTATTATAATATTTAAGTTGTTGAAGGAAAATCTCTGTTGCCACATAGTCGAGAGTCCTTAACCAATCCTCTTAGATTTTTTACAATCTTTATATTGTTTTGAGTGAAAATGCAGTTTCTTATTTATTTTATTATAAATTTGTAAAAGAAATGAAGCACGATAGCATAAAAATAACTTTGTCACATCGCAATGGGGTTGGTTGATGCCTCGATATCAATTTATTAACATTGAGCGTTATAGCAGCAACAACATGCGTCAATCAGTCGACATGTGCGGGTGACACGGTCAAAATTGCTTACACAAACATTAAACGATTGTTCATACTGAACATCGATCACGTTTTGTAAGATCGCCGGAATACGTTTGATGAGGGTAGCGCAGGACCGATCGTCTACGAAATCTTTGGGGGAGGCCTTTCTCCAGCAGTGGTCGTCTTCCAGCTGATGATGATGGTATCTATAAATTCTATAATTCTCTCTCCCCAAGAGAAGGTTGCCTTCGATGAAGGCTTAGAGGGCACTTGCCTAAAGCCAACCTCAGGTGGTGCTTAGTGGGCAGGCACTTAGATCACGTGAGTCCCACATAACCAACGCAGACAGAGGCTGCGTTAGTTTGCATGAGCATTCACCAACTCGTAGCCCTTTCCCTTTGCCTGGGCGCACAAAAAATTGTGGTCAACGTATAATTATATCCTATAATATTATAACAATGAATCCTTACTTTTGAAGGTTATTTTTTCATTATATTTTTGATAGACCCAGTGGGAGGATTTTTTGCACAGGATGCCGGCTCGATTATGGGAACCACAACGGTGCCTATTTCTACCGTGAAGCAATTATGTGTAAGCATTGTTGTGTTTTGGTCTGAACAGCACCGTTGCTGGTGAAATTACTCGGCAAATGAGACTTAACATCTTTTGTCTCAAGGTGACGAGCACAGTTGTTGTGCCGCTCAGATTTTTTGGGATTTTCTATAATCCTGAGCGGCACTGCATTGTAATAGGCAGGGCGTATTAACTACCATCAGCATTAATACACACTAAATACAGAAGTATTAAACTATAATATGTAATAAATATAAATCGAGATCCTCCTTTTTAACAACATTAGTATTACAACATGACCGATCAAATATTGTATTAAGGTCGGGCGTAATATAACTATAGTATAGCCTTGTACCACTTTTACAACTTAATTCTTAAAACGTATGCTCCTTAAGAGATCATGCACCCAACAGTGTCTCGAGGAGATGTCCCAGATACAACCAATAATTGTCACTGACAAATCATGAGTACGGCAGTTGTCAAAACATACCAAAATAAGTATACATACTCAGGGTACATAATAGTTGATATAAAATACAGGGTTTTTAGAATTTCGACACATTCCCGTAAGGAGGTAATCGCTCCATCGATCGATGGCCATTAAAATTATCGAAAATACTCACCAAAGGGGAAATAAATGATAATCTTAACCCCCATTTCATATTTAATTTTAAAAATAATCTGCAGGCTAAGTTTCATATCGTTTTTTTTTTTGTTTTTAAGGTTTTTTATTTTATTGGAGATATTTTTTTTACACTTCGACTGATAATTGTTTTTAAAATTCTAATGAAAAAATCTGATTTAAATTGTATATTTTTTTTCATAAATTTTAATTTAAAAAAAACATGACAACCAAGAATGTTCACATTTGCATAATGTATTTGAGGGTTAAAATGATCACATAAAGTCACTCACCTCTATCTCAAATAATTACCAATAACCCTGTATTGAAAATTTATACTTATTACAACTTAATATTTTATTAACTTATCAAAATAATAATTATAACGACATTATGAAAATTAAATAAAACATTCATCCACATTATAAAGACACCAATGAAATACAAATGTTAGGTAAATAAATTAACTGGGGAATAAGTGGGACATGAAGATACGAACATGTCATCTCAGATAATATAAAACGCTGTATTCAGCTGATTCATATTTCATATTATTACGAATGCTGACTTATAAACTTTTGCTACCATAATACGAGTTAACTTTCAACTCTGTCCCTACAAGACTAGATAAGAACTAAAATATTAAATGGAAAGGCAAGAAGCTTATTATTGTTTGTATTCATAAAATATTAAAATTAATTTCATTTGAAATATGCTTCAAATGTAATTATTAATAATTATAATATATAATTGAAATGATTTGTAAAACGTCGAAAATATAAATCTTGATTTAAAAGAGTGGCAATGAGATTCTTACTACTCTTCTCATTAATAACCCTTTACGAAGTGGCACTAGAATCAATAGAAAAAAATTTTTTTTTTCGACATTCAAATGTGTCATTTCTGTGACCTACTTGAATAAAGTGATTTTGATTTGATTTAATCATTATAATTCTCAAAGTGTTGAAAAAAGTACAGTGTTATTCGTTTCAGCTTTCCGTACTTATTCTCTACGTAAGTTTTTACTATGCAAAAAAAAATTATGCAATTAATTAATTATGCAATAAAAACTTACAAGAAGAACACACAATGACAGAATTGAAAGTTAAGTACTGCAACAAATAAAAATGCATTATTAATGAAGTTATGTAATATTTATAAAACTTATATTATGTTTTAAATTTATTGAAAAAGAATTATGCTTTTACCTCCCTGCTCTCCAAAATAACGGAAAATATAAGTAACCGCCAGCTCTTGGTATTCCTAGAGGATCCTGACCAGTGGGTCAACAACCGACAATAAGGCTTATCCCAAAGTCTCTCTAGGTATCATCCTCACCATTTGGACTAGTGGCGCTCTTCTACAGTGTAGTTTTCAAAGAACTTTTTTCATGTACCACCAAACTATGGATAGAGCTTCCTTGTTCGGTGTTTTCAGGACGATACTAACGGATAACTTCTAAAGAAGCACATAAACTTTTGTAAAAGACCTGCCAGACTAGTTAGTTACTTGTATCTCCAATTTCCTGTTAACTTAACTTCAACGTCCAAGACAAAAAAAAATTATAAGGAAACTCATTTTTTGTAGGCATTGTTCACCCTGTGCTTCCCCAGGGTGTAAAAAAAGTATCACTCGCTCGGGCCGCCCGTCATATTCTGGGGAGGGCACAGAACCGCGCATGCCCGAGGACAAACGAGGCAGTAATACCACGGCAACCTGCTCCACGCTTAATGTGGACTTTTGCGACATTAGGGGAATCCTTTCCAATTTAAACGCCGTCTACCACCCTGAGACGGCGCAGCCGGTCTTGTGTTAAAAAAGCTACTATAGGAGCTTTTGTTAGTCGAGTGTACCTTATAATCATAGTAACTGTAATATTATAATGTTAATATGATATAGGTAAAATATATTTCCAGATATTTAAAGGGGAGTACTTATATGAATCTCAAAACACCATTCTTGGCATAGTACCAACTAGCTTTCGATGTTGAAATTGAAGGACGAAATTCAAAATGAAATGCTTGAATTGTAATAAATCAGTTTCTAATACTCAAAATAAGTCTTAAAATGATAAGGCCACAGTTTTGATTTAAGCTGATATTCGAATATTTAGATAAATGCAATTTATTCATAAATCGATATTAACTGTTATTACTTCGTTACTAACTTAATCTTTCCTTAAATTTAATAAAGAACTTTACTCTATTCATTTATTAAAAGTAAATATATTAATTATTTATTTATATTGCGTTACATGCGACTGTAAATAACATTATTGTAGTACTAAATAATTATCACATGCATCTCGTAAGGCATAGCAATGAACAACAGAAGGGCAGACGTTCAAATATGGTTTTCCTCTATTAGTAACTTTTTCAAAGAGCTTATGAATTTTTTAATATTGGTTTCGGCTTTTAAGTGTTCTGGTAACTTATTCTTCAAATTCAAATTTTTCAATTTGCTTCATTCCCAGTCCGTGGTGTTATTAAGAAATCGTTTATGCTAACCAGTAACCTTTCCCACACAAACGTTTTTTAACAATTCTTTTAAATTTCGTAACACATTTGTTTTGCACATTTTCTGGGATCATATTGTAGAAGCATATACATCGCCCAACAAAAGACTTACTAACTCGACCCAACCGAGTAGTAGGCATAACAAGTTTATGGATGTTCCTCGTGTTAACATTATGAATGTCACAGTTTCTAGAAAACTCGTCAATGTGCTTATGTACATACAGAACATTATCAAAAATGTATTGAGAAGCAACAGTCAAAATGTTTATTTCTTTAAATTTTTCTCTTAATGATTCTTTAGGACCTAGGTTATAAATCTTGCGAATAGCTACCATAGAGATGGTATTAATATCGGCCGCACTGCCCCATAAAAATTTTAACTGACATTGGATAGGGACCGGAACTGTGTAACGTTACTTTAGATTTAGTTTGCAAAATATTATATATAGTGTGTTATACTGGGGCGCGTCTACGATTTTGGTGTAAAGATTTGGGTGTTTTCTTACAAACTTACATATTTCGAGTATACAGGGTGTCCCAAAGTTATGGGAAAGTATCTTAAATATAGAAGATAGGCTATTTTACTGAAAGAAGATTTTATGTTATTTTTAAAAGTTAGTTTTTCTGCATTCAATGATTTTCTAAAAATTACTTGCCTCGTCTGGGAATCGAACCGACTGAAATGTAAAAAAAAAACACCCCAACTTTTATAATGCCAATCGAAAGAATGGCCAAAAACTAATAACTCTTCTTAAGTAACATAGTATTTTAAAAGAAAGGAACAACGTAAAATGAATGTTTTACTACTTGGATTGGTACGAATGGACCGATTGGATGGCCGGCCAGATCCCCGGACCTTACACCATTAGATTTCTTCTTTTGGGGATACGTGAAAGATATGCTATATAAAAAACGATACGAGAACGTGGGCGAGTTACTATATATATATCATATCGAGTATTCACCATAAAATGATAAAAAAATCAACAGGCAGCGGACTCATTAAAAGATTGGCGATTTGCGTAAGACAAGAGAGATCACATTTTGAGCATTTAATTAATTAATTTACAAAAAAATACCCACTTAATTGACTACTTTCTTTTAAAATACTATGTTACTTAAGAAGAGTTATTAGTTTTTGGCCATTCTTTCGATTGGTATCTTATGATTTTGTGGGATCATATTGTAGCCGACAACAAACTAAAATTACGTCATCCACGTAAACAAATTGTTCATAAAATGAAAACGACTGGGCCAAACTATGTTAGATTTTTATGTGACCAAATGGCAACTATTCTGCATCA
>CATIXQ010000013.1:17650370-17666281 GCA_949711755.1 Leptidea juvernica | reverse complement strand
GAAAGCAGATAATATCATAGAAGCGTTTATGAATCATTAAAAATATTGACGAATAAGTGTGTGAAAATCATTCTTATATTTTGGGATCCCATAATGAAATCTTGATTTAAAAGAGTGGCAATGAGTTTCTTGCTACTTCTTCTCATTAGCTCAATCCCTTCACGAAGTAGCAGTATATTCGAAAAATTTTTTTTTGTCATTTCCATGACCTACATGAATAAAGTGATTTTGATTTATTTTTGATTTTGAAATATTTAAAAGTAATATAAAATATTGAGCATTATGGTGCTAATTTTCGTCACAGTCTAGTTTTCCTTACTGTGATATAAATTATTGTAAATACTCGCAGTATTCATTTTCGTTTTTTCAAACCACCGTCGAAATAAATATGGTGCCATTTTATTTCCTTTTGATCACCAGTCGGGTGACCATTGCGTGTGTGATTTAAAGTTTTTTTATGGAAAAAGAGGATAAACGAGCGTACGAAACCGAATATATGAATATATTAAAATGTAATAAGCAATTTTTAACTTCAAACATTAGTATGTTCTAAATTTATTGTTTTTTTTTTTATGTATGTGACCGAATAGGGAAACTATTTTATTATTAACTAAAAGCGTATCCAGTTTATGAACTGGATACTGTTTAATAATTTTCAATAAATAATATGTATGCCTATCTCTAATAACATAAAAGACAATCACCAACTGGCGCCGATAACATAAGTAACCACTTATATTCAAATATATTTTAAAGGAAAATAGGAAATTCGTACCAACAAACTGATATAACGATACCATCGGATCACCATAAATAATATAATACATATAACCTAGTCATATCCGCCCACAGACTCAGTAATAATGAAACAATAGTATATTATGTTGTACCCTACAAGTATGACGTCACATTTATTGGAGATATGTATATTTTAAAAATATATGCTTTCTGATACATATAAAGGCAAAAAATAACATTCAGCGCCGCGGATCAGTCTCTGATAATATCTGACGATGATCTATTGTGGGTTCATCGGTAGTCACGCGCTGAATATCAATCTAGGAATATTTAGACCGTCTTTATTAGATAGATTAGAACTATTTAGGGGATTGCCATAACATTACAATTGTATACTTTTTTTTGTGAATGTACGTATCGTGTTCCGACAGACAGATGTAGTCTTGATACAAGAACTTTTCAATGTTTCTACGTATCGATATTTCAACAAAAACATGTTTCCCTAAAGCGAACGAAAGCTATTTAAATGAAGTCCTACTCTTATGATACACAATAACGTGACGAGACAGGGTTTTCCACATAAAACGTAGATTTTATTTCACAAGTACACTGGATAAAAGTAAACTGAGCCTAGAGAACTGTAAAGAGTTTAATCAAAGCCGGTATTTTCCGGGCAAGCAGGAGCGTCGTAAATACTCCATACAGGCTCACACCCTTGAGACCGGAATTGCTTCATTTCGTATTTTGTATTTTGCCAAAGTGACTCACTATATTATGTTCAACTTAAAATCTATCCATCGTCAGTTTCACTATCTATTATATATTAGGTACCAAGTTATGTCTAGGAAATTGTGTGCTTGGAGTACAAAACCGATCGGGTTACAATTAAATATTTGTTCCATGTACCAAATTTTAATCTCTTACGCTATTATTTCATGATTGATTTAAAACGATTAAAAAAGATTTTGATAAACTTTGGTGGTACTGAACCATAAGATAGGGCAAGCTCTTTTGATTTATTTCGATATTCGATTATTATTAATATTATTTTTAATACCTACATTCTAACAGTTGGTGGTCCACCTTGTGAAACGCCTTTTCTAAGTCTGTGTAAACTGTTTCAATTTGGTTTACATTATAAGGCCCTTAATTAAATAATCAGTAAAAACAAGAAAATTTGACAAAGTCGATCTGCCGGCCACGAAACCATGTTGCTGTTCTATGATTGTGTGTTTTAGTTTTGTGTATATCTATATAATAAATGGAAATTGGTATAGGTGATTCTCGGGTGCGCGAGACAAGAGAAGACTGTTGTACTCCATATGTGGACGGAATTGCACATTGAAGGGCGCCAAAATGTGGCCGGCCTGGGTTGAAGAATTGACGTGCGTTTTTTTTTCCGTGCCCCCCAGCTTCATCGGAAACAACTGCACGTTTCAGCTTCAAATGTTAAATATACCCGCTGCATGAATTTATTTATTTATTTATGAACTACCAACAGAATTACATGTGATACATTAACATTAAACAAGTCTTAGGTGCTAGCGATACACATAATTATATTTATAGGCACAGCATGTACACAAATACAAGTTGTACAAAAAGTTAAAATTTATATAATAAATAAAGACTGAATTAATGTAATGGGCGAGGATAGTCACCAGCTGATTCATGTTAAGTCAAACTTTTCATGAAAAAGATTCACATAAAATAAGAATAATATGATACATTGCTATTTAACGTCTTCAATGGTGTTCCATTTATAGAAAAAAATATGAATGTACAGGTACAGTTATACCTAAATAGAAATAAGTTTGGTGCTCTGTATGCTACGCAGTAACTTTGATGAATTTTCAGTGAATTCAATGCAATTAACCTCATTACGGAAATAACTTCAGTTTTGTAATTCATAACAGGTTTGAGATTGCTGAAAAAACGTTTATTTTCAAGCAATTAGTAGTTTAATTTAATTTACCAGTGGGAGGCTCATTTGCACAGGATGCCGGCTAGATAATGGTTACCACAACGGCGCCTATTTCTGCCGTGAAGCAGTAATGTGTGTTTCGGTCTGAAGGGCGCCGTAGCTAGTGAAATTACTGGGCAAATGAGACGTAACATCTTACGTCTCAAGGTGACGAACGCAGTTGTAGTGCCGCTCAGTATTATTTGGTTTTTCAATAATCCTGGGCGGCACTGCAATGTAATGGGCAGGGCGTATCAATTACCATCAGTCCTGAACGTCCTGCTCGTTTCGTCCCTTAGTTACATAAAAAAGTTTTGCAAGATCAAATATTTAATAGAACCAAATATTACATGACCTTATTAGGTCTAAAATTAGCTTATTAGCTGGCGTGTTTTAATTTGGTTGTCACAAAACAAAAAGAATATTTATCACAAATGTATCGATACATACAAAGCCTATAGATATATATTGTAGTCACGGACTAGTAAAAAAATAAAGACTCCGTGTCACCTTACATAACAGTGTAGCACCAAAACAAGCCGATTAACGTGTAAATACATAGCCCCACGCACACACTTACACTACTACAGGCCGATAGGCGGCCATTATGAGAATTGTCATCGTCTGTGACAGATCAGTTTAGGTCTCAATACAATATTCTAAAAATGCCGTCGTGCGTTGTGAAAAAGTGTAAAAACGATACTATATAAGTATTTGTGGCTATGTATGATTATTTAAGGGAGAAAAAATTGTGTAACTTGTATCCCCCTTAACCGCACACACACTAGCATGACGTTGCTTCCCTTGCTAATATCACGGCGCGGAGTCCTTTTTTTTTACTCGTCCGTGATTGTAGTATAGATAATATAATATACACGTTACAAATTCGTTCTCTCTTATAAACAAATTTTATCGCAACTTTTTCGCGGTTGAGTAACTCCTTCATTTTCAATACTTATTCTATTGTTTCATAACACAAAACTGTAAGTACCGGAATGTGATATCTTTTCGTTCTGTGTGTTTCTTTCGTTTATTTCCTTAAAGCTCAACTTATTTAGATAACTTTTATTTTAAAAAATTAACTAAATTATTATTAATTAACGTTCGGCAAACTCAATTATAAAGCTGTGATATGGGAATTACTAAAATGTATTCTTCTTTGAGGAAACAGACGGAAAGCACTCTTAACAGCAATTCTATCAGATGAAGTATTAAAGTAGTGAAAGCAGGATACTTTGCATACAACAGCGTGTTTCATTTGTATGAAGGGCGTTCTTTTCGATTCCGTTGACGAATATAAACCGTTGTTTTACTTCTGTTTGAGCTTAGTCCTTCGACAATTAACTGATTAATGAATGAACTGTTGACGTGTATCAAGCAACATACACGATTCTAAGCCTTAAAAACTTACTTACGAGATTTGAAAGAAAAATTTGGAAACAAATTAAATTAATAATAATCTTGTATATTATGTCATCCTATAGGTATCCTAATCCTACAACCCATCATGATGGGAAAAGTTGCTGGAATAAGAGGCGTAGGTCGCAGAATAATAGTCTTGGCTGCGCAACATCTGAGTGTGGACTGGCATCGCGATTGCGGCGGAACTATTTCGCCTCGCGAAGGACAAAAAGTTAAAATTACAAAGCTGACTGCCAACATCGCTAGTCTGAGAGGCACGCGAAGAAGAAGAAGAAGATATGTTCAACTCTCAGGTTGTGGCTCTATCTACAGGATCTACTTTACACCTGCTCAACCCCAATATTTTGCATATTAGGAAATTTACTTAAGATGTCGCTCTTGCAAATCTTAACAATTTGTTATTTTAAGGTGATAACCCTCACTTATGGGATTAATTCACAAATTAAATTTATAAACAAAATTTAAATTAATCCCAGAAGAGAGAGAGAGTTAACACTTTAAAATAACAAATTATTTATAATTTGGATAGTTTCAAAAAGTTGATGACGGCATTTGAGTCCCAAGATTTGTGAAATATAAAAAAATATACTCGAAGTCCTAAAAGCAAAGAGTCATGGCCTACTGTATTTTATATGGAAAAATGTGTCGAAATGAATAAACCTTTGACCCGATGGTATGTAATTCACCCAGCCTATTACAATGAAGTGCAGCTCAGGATTGCTTGATTGAACCCAATATTATTGCGGCATCGCAGTTGCTCACATCACTTTGAAACATAAGATGTTAAGTCTTATTAGCCCAAAAAATTCACTAGCTACCATCGCTCTTATATTTATATTCCGTAACCCAGTACACCTATCAGTGGGAGTTTCCTTTGCACAGGACGTCGGCTAGATTATAGGTACCAGAACGGCGCCTATTTCTGCCGTAAAGCATTACTGTGTTTTGGTGTGAAGGGCGCTGTAGCTAGTGAAATTACTGGGCAAATGAGAGTTAACATCTAATGTCTCAAGGTGACTAGAGCAAGAATTGTGTTGTGGATCAGAATTTTTGGGTTCTTCAATAATCCTGTGCGGCACAGCATTGTAATTATCATAATAACCGCAAGGCATATCAGTTACCATCAGCTGAACGTCCTGCTAGTCCCGTCTCTTATTGTCATCACGGACTAGTAAAAAAATACGGATCCCATGTCACCTTACATAACAGTGTAGCACCAAAAGAAGCCGATTAACGTGTAAATACATAGCCCCATGCACACACTTACACTACTGCAGGCCGATAGGCGGCCATTATGAGAATTGTCATCGTTTGTGGCAGATTAGTTTGCGTCTCAATAAAATATTTTAAAAATGCCATCGTGCGTTGTGAAAAAGTGTAATAACGATACTATATAAGTATTATTAGTGGCCATATATGATTATTTAAGGGAGAAAAATTTGTGTTACTAGTATCCCCGTCACCGCACACACACTAGCATAACGGTGCTTCACTTGCTTATATCACGGCGTGAAGTCCTTCTTTGTTTACAAGTCCGTGATTGTCATAAAAAAATCTGTACTATTTACCTTCGTTCCTATGTTTTATAGTGGGTATATACGACTTCGCAGTCGAATGTAATAAGCCCAGATAATGTCAAGTTCTTTTTATGAATTTTTCTTTAAAAATACGTCCTTACATACTTCATACGATATCAACTGTCTAAAATACGTTTTGTTTACTTACTTAGTTCAAACATCCGAACATTTTATATAAGTACAAAACGTATACATTTTTGTATGTATGTACGTAGCTGAAATACGTTTAAAAAATCTATTTATATTCAGCGACTTAACAGAATAGAACTCCCGGTGGAGAATGAACACATTGTTGCATTATTTTATTTATTCATACTATGCTAAGTACCAGTGGGAGGCTCCTTTGCACATGATGCCAGCTGGATTTTGGGAACCACAACGGCGCCTATTTCTGCCTTGACACAGTAATGTGTAAACACTATTGTGTTTGGGTCAGAATGGCCGTAGCTAGTGAAATTACTGGGCAAATGAGACTTAACATCTTATGTCTCAAGGTGACTAGCGCAATTGTAGTGTCATATTTTTGTCGTAACGTGATGTGAATTTTTCGGTAACTCAAGAATCCTGAGCGGCACTGCAGTGTTATGGGAAGGGCGTCTCAATTGTCATCAGCTCCTGCTTGTCTTGTGCCTGTCATAAAAAAAAGCAATGAAATGGTGAAGTGTAGTAGAATAAAGAAGTAACAAATTTTATTTCTGTCTCTTTTTCTCATTAATTTTACACATCTAAATAACTGAACGGAATATTCAGTTTTTCACAGTTTGAGAGAGTAAGACTGGGACCCAAATAATTACTATGTCTTATTTAAATGGAAGATTCGAAAAATTATCGCCTTTTTCAGATATTTGCGCTTGACTAATTTTAAACTGTGATGCCAATTATGTAGCGTGTAAAATTTTAATTTTTTTTAATGGGAAAGGAGGACAAACGAGCGTACGGGTCACCTGGTGTTAAGTGATCACCGCCGCCCACATTCTCTTGCAATACCAGAGGAATCACAAGAGCGTTTCCGGCCTTTAAGGAAGGTGCATGCGCTTTTCTTGAATGTACCCCATGTCGTATCTTCCCGGAAACACCGCACAAGGAAGTTCATTCCACAGCTTTTTAGTACGTAGAAGAAAGCTTATTGAAAACCGCACTGTGGAGGACAGCCACACATCCAAAATGTACTTAACATCATTTTGAAATGTGAAATAAAAATGTATACATTGTATTTGTATCAAATAGTGACAAAAATTGGCCGCATAAATTTTTGACTAACATTGAACTTCATTGTCAATAACACAGAATAAATAATAATAGTAGGTACCAATAATAACTTACACGTTTTAGTAAAATTCCTAAATTAACTTTATATAATGAACTACCAAATAAAAATACGTGACAAATAATGTTTTTATATTCCGATTTATAAAACACAATCCTATCATTTATATACGGCGCGGATAGTTCAGACACCATCCATCAAGTGACACCCGATGTTCGTCCCTTCATTACGAACATAAGCAACATAACTATAGTATTAATTCAGTCCAATACAATACAATATTAAACTAAATATTCAATAACAGGCGCCTGTATTTACTCCGAGTAACCCGGGCAAGTCGCGCTTTGATTAAATCCTTCCATTGTCCCGTACTAGATACTCGTTTCAATTTTATCTACTTCACTCCGTTTTGTTGAATAACACGGAAATATTCAGTCCCGAACATAATTTGTCTCTACTATGTACTTTAAAATTAAATGTATGACTTGCTCGTAACTGATTTAAGTACGGGTAATCAACATCCGTACTAATATTATAAATGTGATTGTAAGTTTGTTTGTGACGCTTTCACGCCTAAACCACCGCACCGATTTTGATAAAATTAAGTAGAGATTTATTATTTATTTACTCATAATATAATATAAGGTTTGATAAATATACATTGTCTTCCAAAGCCATCTAGACGGTTTGAATGGGGAGAGAGACTAGAGGTTAAAAAACACAGGCTACATTTTATTGCAAAAAATAAATGGAAGGGTTGAAATAGGGAATGGCAGTTTGCATGAAAATTCGTCATTATCAAAGAAAAAACCATAAACCTTTGTATTTAGGCAGTTGATAAGAAATAATTTATGTACATTTCTTTAAGCATTTTTGAAATTTTGAGCTACATGGAGATGAAATATGAGTTTAAAGTTCACAGGGAAATACTATAAAAAAAAATATTGAGGTAGGCGTTATTTTGCGGAAATCCATAATTATACAAATGATTTAAGTTTTCTTTAGTGTTAATTCCGCCAATATTTGTTTTTAAACAATTCGACACGTGTTTCGCCTCTACACGAGGCATCCTCAGGACGTGTTGTCTCACTAAGTCTCGTGCAAGTACTCTGTACTAAATATTGGCGGAATTAACACTAAAGAAAACTTAAATCATTTGTATACTATTAAAGAGATTGCCAACAATGACAAGGAATATGCGCTGTGTATGGAGAGCGCTGCCAGCAGCGGAAAGAGCAATTTGTATGTGTATTATTTGAAAAGTATCCTTTAAGATAAAAATATACCCAAAGTAACTATTCAACGACGAATGAAGTCGCAGGTAAAAGCTGGTGCTACTATAATTTAAACTCGTTTAAATATATAAAGGATTGTTTTCAATTATAAGGAGTTGAACAAAGTGGGTATCACGGACTAATTCTTTTTTTCATGAAAATAAGGGACGAGACGAGCAAGACGTTCAGCTGATTGTAATTCATACGCCCTACCCATTACAATGCAGTGCCGTTCAGGATTCTTGAAAAACCCAATAATTTTAATCGGCACTACAATTGTGCTCGTCGTCTTGAGACATAAGATGTTAAGTCTCATATCACTAGTTAATGCTTACACATTTCTATGTTTTGGTCCGAAGGCAAGTCCGGTCTCTTGAGACCGACTTGCCCACACGCACTTGCCTTATATTTTTGATAAGTCGTTCTTTCTTCGCTCCACTTTTCCAAACCATTTCAGCATTCCTTTCTCAGTCCTTGTCCTATCATTTATATATAGTTAATATACCATTGTATACTTATACATATAGACATTGAAATAATAATAAATTAAATGGACAAATTATGTTATACATTTCAATTAACATGAGCAATCAATTATGTTGATTAATTAATTGTTTGCCAGCTCGCATCATGAGATGATAATCAACGTATATTATGTACTCTCATTTACAATGTGTATATAAATAGATATAAAGTGTTTGGAATATATTTTCTCAAAATTGATTCCCTTAGAATTCTTTTTCAAGTCATTTCTAATGTATTACACACTACTACCGCTTCTGAAAAAAAGGCGCTCTGAGAGAGAAAAAGCGGCGCAAGAAACTCTCCCAGCATTATGTTTTGCGCTCTTTTTAATCAAATATATGTTAACATTATGGTTATGATAGTTTCTAGCAAATTCACTTATGTGCCTATGTACATACATTACTGATGATCTAATGTTACTGAAAAATAGACTTATAATATAACTTTTGAACATTTTAAATTTAAGACTTGTTTTAGAATATTTATTAACACTTTAATAATGTTTTTACGGCAGCTACAATTAACACTGATAATTAAAATAACTCGTTATTCGTAAGTACAAACTAAGTGGTTACCAATTTACATAGTTTGAACTTAGGAACATTAAGGTTGCGTTTGTCAGGCATTTAGCTTAACTGAACTCAGGAATACCGTAATAGTAACGCTTAGCGCTAATTGACATTTCACAATCACCATTTGTCGAAGATAAGGAACGATAAGTAGTAATATATTAAAACAACATCAAATTAGGAAGTAACGTAGAAT
Organism: Leptidea juvernica; assembly: GCA_949711755.1. NCBI lineage: Eukaryota > Metazoa > Arthropoda > Insecta > Lepidoptera > Pieridae > Leptidea > Leptidea juvernica. Next base: position 17,656,750 of record CATIXQ010000013.1, on the reverse strand, counting down.
TTTGTCTGATATTTGTTTTACTAGTTTATGAATTAACATCATCATCTCATCGCTCATCATTGATCTTACACTAAACATAACTATTCAAATTATAACCTATTAAATATTATAAATAACTAATCATAACTTAGAACTACGGTTCGAAGTGTAACATCTATTAAAGTGTATAGAGCATTCACAAAACAAAAACAACAACATGTTAGTAAAAACAAAAAATATAGAAAATTAAATAAAAAAAACATTAAGCTAGTTTATGACTTCAGTTTTTTTAGTTCACTTATAAACTTGGACCCTTTATATCGGAAGATATCGATAGTGCAATTATTAGCTTGCAGTTTGTTAAATGTATGTTTCATTCTGTTGAGGGGCGAATTTCAACCTAAGTTCGTTCTACTGTGTGATAGATAGAAGGAGTTATGATTGGGTTGTCTAGGAATGATGTGAGGAAGTATTGCTGTCATCTCTGGTCTGGCGCACCCCAGTATCAGCTCGATCCATTTGACCGCGTGCAACGTAGAGCAGCTCGAATTGGCGGGGACCCAGTGTGTGGACCCAGCTCTGTGAACGGCTGGATCACTTGGCGTTGCGTAGTGATGTCGCTTCATTGTGTGTCTACTACCGCATTTATCACGGAGAGTGTTCCGAAGAGCTATTTAAACTGATTGCTGCCGCCGAATTCCACCTTCGCACGACACGCCACAAGTTAGGATATCATCCCCACTATCTGGTTATGTGGCGGTTCTCCACAGTGTGGTTTTCAAGGACCTTTATTCCACGTACTACAAAGCTGTGGAATTAACTTCCTAAAACACGTGCGGTGTTTCCGGGGCGATACGACATGGGTACCTTCAAAAAAAGCGCGTACTCCTTCCTTAAGGGCCGTCAACGCTCCTGTGATTCCTCTGGCGTTGCAAGAGATTGTGGACGGCGGTGATCACTTTACATCAGGTGACCCGTACGTTCGTTTGTCCTCCTATTTCATAAAAAAAAAGTCTCTGCCCGGACCGCAAGCGTCGGTCTTCAATCGAAAAAAACCTCGCGCGCCGCACTTTTCTCCCCGCGGGGAACCAGTTCCGCGAGGTAATAAGTTCGGCAGTCTAACTCCGCGAGACAATATTATTAAAACATGTAAAGTTATAACGTTACAATGTTGCAGATGTGTATTCAAATTTACTGCGAATGAAAGCGTTATAAAGGACAATTATTGACTTTGGATTGACAAAATTTTTACACGTCCGCTTCAAAAATCCTAGGAGTTTCCATGACTTGGTGGCAATTTTATCGATAAGTTCAACAAAGCTTAAGATTTTTCCAGTAGAGCTCCTAAATCATTCACCATTTGACAGATATCTAGTGGTATATATTTAGAAGACCACCTCCGCATCTATGCGTGTATCTACAGGTCCCATAGTGGTAACGCAGAAATCGACGACGTGCTTGCACAGATCCCCTCCGCTGAAATCGTATTGGGTGATTGCAACGGGAACAATGACGAATAGCTTGCATCACGTACCACAGACTACGCAGGGCGATCTGTGCATAGTTTCGCATTGGCGTATGGTCTGCCCCAATTGGTTATGTCGCCAACGCGGCTCCCGGATGTGGATAGCCACATGCCGTCCTTATTGGATCTTCTGCTGACTACACATCCCGATAGTTACCAGGTCTCTGTCGACGCCCCTCTTGGAACGTCCGACCATTGTCTGGTCAGGAGTGTAGTGCCTATCCGACGCCAACGTCGCAAACCACCAGCGACCCGCCGCGTTCGGCACTACAAGTAAGCAGATTGAGATAGGATGCGTTCCTTATTTGCATCCTACCCTTGGGGCAAGGTTTGTTTTCCTTTGGATGTTGCAGGGCATGGATATTTTTATACCAAGCTCTGTAGCACCGATCGGTGGCAGATCACAGCCCTGGTTCGATGCGTCAATTAAAGCAGCATCTGGCTGCAAAAAACAGGCGTATCGAACTTGGGTTGCGGCGCTGGGCTCAAAGGATCCGAACTGCAAAGTTCTAATGAGGAAATATAACCGTGCTCCCAGATTTTTAAAGCGGTAAATCGCCCGTGCGAAATCGAAGCACGTCGTCAAAATCGGCGAGCAGCTTTCCAGTTACCCGACCGGAACACGCAAGTTCTGGTCGTTGTCGAAAGCTGCTCTTGGTAACTTCAACCACCGGTCCCTGCCGCTTTTGAACATGAGGAATGACACCCTGGCCCACACGGCAAAAGAGAAAGCCGATCTTCTGTGCGCTCTTTTTGCCTCAAACTCGACTATCGTTTATCGAAAGCACTAGTAAAATTTGTGTAGATCGCGTCAATTTGTAGCTTTTTGTCATTGATTTCAGTAAGATCTGTTATGAAAGTTAAAAGGTTACTTGTAGTTAGATTTATTTGAAGTAAAACCAATCTGGGAATCGGATAAGATACTGAGAAAATGATTGTTAGGTACTGGGTTAATTTTTCAAATATTTTAGAAAAGTGACTTAATATAGAGATTGGTCGGTAATTTATAACATTTTCAAGATAGATAATAGCTTAAAGTCCCAGCCACTGTTCAGGTATTATATATAAATAAATTTAAATGTTTTATTTAAAGATGGCTATGTAAATGATAACTACCTAAACACTATTGACTTGAATTGACTGATGAATTGAATTAAAATTGAAGTTCTCAGTTACAATGCATGTCTTGATTAAATAGTTTATAACCGCCAGTTGCAGATAGCATCCTTAAAGTTAATGTTTCATTAAATATAATACCGTCACTTTTCATTTTGTCAGTCAGATAGCATGTAATATAACTTATGCATATAAGTATAACTATAACATATGAATATAACTTTAAATATGGTTTCTGAATTTGGCGGAAAGTCTGTTAAATAGACAATGGCACAGCGTATGAATATTCAGGTCAAATCAATAATAAGCCTTGATACTAAAATATTATAATTTAATCTTTATTTTAAACAAAAAAAAAAATTTCCTAAAGAGTTATCTATCTGTTTAAATCAATTTTCAAATTCAATTTGTATCGAAATTGAGGTTTTTAAATACAGTTTGAAACAATCTGAGCGGGATCAAATATTAATCGAAACAACCATGAAGATTTAAACGTTTTTGACGATAAAATGAACATTTAATATAATATATTGAATATGTTCATAATTTTTTTCAACAATAATTATTATGGAAACGATAAATTGTACAAAACGTGATTTTAACATAACATACAGCTTATATCAAGTCACGGATATTTAGAATAATAACTGTATTTTTACAAATCTTCACGGGTACGTTAAGGAGTATTATATAGTTGTTCACGAACAAAGTACGCCCTGGGAATAATTGGATGGAATTGATTACATATAAGAAAGAAAAAGTCATCAGGGAAGATCACTTTCCTTTTATTATGATTAAAATTGTGTTGGTTATAAAGGGTGGGCCATCTAGTGTTTTAAATTTGAAGTACCGATTTCTTTGACTTTGGAAGGTAGAATGACATTCACTTTTTGACAGGAAGTAAGTTCTATGTTTGACGATTGCAAAATGGGACGCTATGTGCAAGAACAAAATTGGGAAATATTAAAAACATACTTCCAAAGTAGTGAGTCTTTAAAGCAAACTGTAAGAAATTTATGTGGAAAATTTTCGAGAAATTATCTGCCTTCAGCTCGGTTTGTGCGTCAATTTGTGAAGCGAGTTTGTGAAAATGGATCGTTATTACACAAAGCACCCCGTGTACGTTCTCGTCCAGTACGTTCAACCGAAAACATTGCTGTGAATGTGCAAATATATCCAGCAACATCAAATCGTCATCGTTCTCAGGAACTGAACATTTCTCGCACTTCTCTGAGAAGAATTTTGCATAAAGACGTTGGTATGAAGGCTTACAAAGTTCAATTGGTCCAAGCACTGAAGTCTCATAACCATCCGATATGTGTTCGGTTCTGCCAATGAGCTGAAGATTATTTCTCAGGAGATGAAGAATTTTACAGAAGAATCATGTTTTCAGCCGAAGGTCAGTTTTATTTCTGTGGCTACGTCAATAAGCATAATTGCCGCATATGGGAGCGGATTCTGCCGAGCCAGTCATGGTAGTCATATGAATGATATTATGTTCCATTCTAAAATGACAAAGTTCAACCTTTCCATAAATAATTAGAAATTTGACAAAAATAATCAATAGTTTTATTTATAGCCGATTCAAATTTAAAACACTAGATGGCCCATCCTGTATATAATATTTCAAAGGAATATATAAGGGCTAACTAATTCCCATGTTTGCCATCTACTTATACTACCACCCAGCTACTAAGCCGCCTTATTGGGCTCAGCAATACGACTCCTCTTTATTATTTATTCTCTGGTCACAGTACCAATCTTATTCAAATTTAATTTGTACCAAAATTTATGGACGATGCGGGACCCTCCGGGCGCTATTACCAACAGTGCCAAGAGAGTTAGTAAGAGCGGAACGGAATCCAGAGACGCGGGTTCGAGAATCCATAAATTTTGGTATAAATTAAATTTGTATATATAATCCCAAGTGAGGGATATAATTTAAAAATAAGAAACTGTTTAGCATCAATCTTAATAAACATATTTCGGAAAACTTAATTTTGGTGTCAGTTAGTTTCCATTCACTACAATTTCTACCTCTATCAATGATGCTAAACCTAAGCCTCATTAAGTAGAGGGTAATCCTAATAACTCCGGCGTTCCGTGCCGGTGCTCTAACCAATTGAGCTAACCGTTCGAGTGAAGTATCGTCATAAAATCTTGTATGCTTTGTTCAACTCTCAGGTTGTGGCTTCATCTACAAGATCTTCTTTACAGTTAATAACCTGCTCAACCCCAATATTTGCATATTAGGAAATTGACTTGAGATGTCGCTCTTGTAAATCTAAACAATTTGTTTTGTTTTTAAAGTGATAACCCTCACTTCTAGGATTAATACACAAATAAAATTTGAAAAACAAAATTTTATGAACGATTCAGTAAAGTTCATAACAGTTTGTTTTTAAAATTTTATTTGTATATATGCATGTGGTCGCATTGGATCACCAACTTAAATCGATGTCGCGGGTAAATAATAATAAGTTACTAATAAATTAGTATTATTATGGGGACCGAGTGATTATTATTCAATTTAAATCCCAGGTTATAAGTATATTAAGAGAAAAACAAGAAGACGAATACAAAATTAAAATATGAACTATACATACAAATAGTAAGTATAATATATATATATACACTGGCCTTCAAAAATAAGTATCACACTTTTAAAATTGGGATAACGTTTTAAGTTCACAAGATATACTTTCAAAGTAAAAAGGACTCCAACGAGAATTTAATTATGTACATAAAAACTTCATAGTCGGTAACCTTCTCTTAAGAATTGGCTGAAAAAAAACCTCAAAAACAAAACCATTCCTTTTTCAAAGTGGACGTTTCCGAATTACAATTTTACCATTCACATTTTTCTTTCTGTTTTAAATTTTTTTCAAGATCGATGGGTCTTGTTTTAAAAATTTATGCTAAAAAGCACATAACATTTATTTATCATGCCTCTTTCAATTGAAGAATGTGCTAGGATCATGGCTTTTCTGGAACTAGGCATCAGTATGCGTCGCACTGCAAGAATGGTGGGTGTGACGGTACGAACAGTCCAGAAGGTAAAGCGAAGGTACAAAGAGACTGGACACTATCTGAGGAGACCTTGTAATGGCAGACCCAGGTGTACCAGTGCCCGAGAAGATCGTTATATTATTTCCACTGTGTTAAGAAATCGCCACCACAATGCAGTTGAAGTCCAGCAACAGCTACTTCAGACCCGGAGGGACTACATTAGTGACAGTACAGTGAGAAGACGACTTGCTGAAGCAAATTTGAAACCCCGAAGACCAGCTAGTGGCCCAAAACTCGAGAGACAGCATCGAGTAGCGAGACTGCGATACGCCCGTGAACACATGCAGTGGGATGAAGAAGAATGGTCAAGAATTTTGTTTGCAGATGAGTCTCGATTCTCCCTTTACACTTCTGATGGAAGGCGAAGTGTTTACAGGCGACCTGGTGAGCGATACCTTCAAGCCTGCATCTCAGAAAGAGTCCAATACGGTGGAGGCAGTGTACATGTATGGGCTGGCATATCTTCAGAAGGTCGCACAGAGCTAGTAGCCATAGAAAATGGCACCCTCACTGGGCAAAGATATGCTCAAGAGATTCTCAATGAGTATACAGGGCCGTATTTATCAAATATGGGTGATGGATCGATGCTGATGCATGATAATGCCCGGCCCCACACGGCTCATATCGTACAAGAGTATATTCAGGAGGTCGGTATCAGCGTGATGGCTTGGCCATCAAGAAGTCCTGATCT
>CATIXQ010000013.1:17629839-17649870 GCA_949711755.1 Leptidea juvernica | reverse complement strand
TTTTCAGATTAAGATTAAGTACTTCTTAAGTGGTTTAAAATCCGCAACTAACCTTCTTTTTTCAGATTTAAGTATAATAAATAAATAAATTTCGTTTATTTCAAGGATTGCATATACATTTTAGTGATTGAGACTTCCCAGTAAGCTTTCTTAGGAAATTAGTCTTGGAAATTTAGAAATATCTCGCACCTCCTTAGCGGATACATAATATTTGAAAAACAATAAAGATACGTTACTCGAACGGTTGGCTCAGTTGGTTAGAGCACCGGCACGGAACACCGGAGTTCGTGGGTTCGAGTCGTTGTCGCATCGTTCATAAAATTTTGTTTTTCAAATTTTATTTGAATATAGTGACACGGGAGTGGGTCAGGGATTGGAAATAATACTCCGCTTATAAGAACGAGTCCTTATTTGCGTTCACTTTTTCTGAACTTGCACTTCGCCGTTCTGCCGCTGTTCCTTTTGTGGGCGGCGGTACCCTCAACGCGTCACACTGCACCGAACACTACTTCTCTTCTGTCTTCTTCTTCTTAGAACACTTCCACTTTTCACTACTTCTTCTTTTCTTCTTCTTCTTCTTTCAACTTTCGAGTCAGAACTAGAACTGCCGTAGGCCACGCTTAGTACGGCTTATGTACCCCCAGATCCGTTCTATTTTCAAAATGATTCTCCCATTCCATCTTTAAATTTAAATTGTACTAGAAAATTCTTTTACCTTTTTTTGATCCTGCTTACACATTTTCCAACCCTTTTTTTCTGTTCGATTTGATCCTGAACTTACTAGAAAATTCCTTTAACTTTACAAAACCCAAAAAAATCCATACACTGGTAGGTGTATCGAACCCGGGTCTACAGCGTCTAAAGTAAACACTTTTCCGCTGAGCTACGAGTATTGCTGACGGAGCTGTTGAAATTAACAAAGTCTTGAAGTTTGACAACTCTCGTCATATACTTCGAAGGGTTGCTACGCAACAATAGAAGTAAACAAAAATGATTAAAAACTAAATTTAACAATTAAAACAAGCATAAAATCCACCTTCGCACGACACAAATTAGGATATCATCCCCACCATCTGCATGTGTGGTGGTCCTCCACTGTGCGCTTTTCAAGGAGCTTTCTTCTGCGTACTACAAAGCTGTGGAATGAGCTTCCTTGTGCAGTGTTTCCGGGAAGATACGACATGGGTACCTTTCTAAAAAAGCGCGTACAAGGTGAACTTAAAGGCCAGCAGTGTTCCTGTGATTCCTCTGATGTTGCAAGAGACTGTGGGCGGCGGTGATCACTTAACACCTGATGACTCGTACGCTCGTTTGTCCTCCCTTTTCCATAAAAAAATGAAAACTGTGTGTGAGTATGTGTGTGTATGTGAGTTAGTAAGTGAGTGAGTGTGTGCATCTGGGTAAAGTATACATTGGTATTGTCCTCAATGACAATACTTTGCCTTAAAGCAATCGAATGAATGCAGAAAATAATAGCACAGATGATCTATTGTGTTCCAAAAAGTAAAATGATCAGAGCTAACGCACGGAATATCAATCAAGACAGATATTGACGGAGATTGTTCATTATTGTCGGAGATCGTATTCAATTTAAATTATATTAGGGGTATAAGTGTGAATTACTCGATTTGGCAAACTGGCTACTGGCTTAGATCATTTATACATCTAGATAGACTACGACAGCTGTGAAAACGTGGAAAAAAAATAGAAATTATAACTAACCTCTATTTTGAGCAATTCACGCACACTAACACAAAGTGTCATACAAATCGCTAGTAGCTTGTCAGTTGTCACGCACACTAAACTAATATTCCTGGTCTGTTGTTTAACAGCAAGAGTCTCTATCTAGACATAAAAGGCTACTACTGGCTTTTACGACCTGGAGTGAAATTTCAGAGAAAGTAAATCATTTAATCATTCATTCATTTAGAATTATAATAATGATTAGATAATTAGAGTAATTTTTGAATTGGAGTTCCGGCTTGGAACCATCGTAGCAGAAACAACTTGCTTTGTCAACAATGTCCATTCTAGAAGAAATCGAGCCTTTTTATTGAATGTGTAAGCATTTCTGTGTTTCAGTCTGAAGGGTGTCGTAGCTAGTGAAATTACTGGGCAAATGAGACTTGACATCTTATGTATCAAGGTGACGAGCGCAGTTTCCGTGCCGCTCAGAATTTTTGGATTTTTCAATAATCCTGAGCGGCACTGTATTGTAATGGACAGAGTGTATCCATTATCATCAGCTGAACGTACTGTTCATCTCATTCCTTATGTTCATTAAAAAGAAAATGTTTGAATAAAATCCTAAATATACAGTAAATTATCAACATATAGGATTGATTTAACAAAAAGTTACAGATATAAAATCAAAGTCAAAATGTGACTTGTCTAGTCTGTTCAAAGCATGATTTAAATGTGGCACAGCACCGATAGGACAGAACCAGCTCCTGCGTCCCGTAATCCCAGCGACGTATATCTACGTCTCTCGCTTTCACCACACCACCAAGGCCTCGGACATTGTTCAACACTTGTTGGAGAAGATAAGGTTCCGGTTGGGGGTCGAAAAGTTGGTGACGCGTCACGCTGTAGACTTCAACCTTTTGTTGTTCGCGTCCCGACAGAACATATATCGACCTTCCTGGACGTGAAGCTGTGGCCGAAGGGGGTCGTGTTCCGCAAGTTTCGCGGACGTCACCGACCGCCGGAAGCCACCGAACCTGCGCCTCACATCGCCGCGAAAATGTGACGTAGATTTAAGTTATACAAATATGTATGTTAGACTATAAGGTATTTATTTTATGGGCCTTGTAGCCTGAAATAAAACGATTTATTATTATTATTGTTATTATTAACCAATATCATGCTCGGCTAAACTAAAACTTAAATGGCTAAACTTCTGAATTTATAATTTTTAATAAATGTTTAAATGAAGACTCACATTTAAAAAATATTATGTTTACAACATATACCAGATCTTAAACTTAAAGAACTATGCATTACCTAAAATTAATTGTAATCGAAGGTAAAGAGTATTAGTAGTACCGTATTACAATTGCAGTTGAGACCCACGTATTGCTTCAAATGAAAACACACAACGATGTGCTCCAAATCTTAATGAACAGTAGACTTTTGCGAAATAAGGAAAATTCACTACAGTTTAAATGCTTTCTACCATCAGCTTGAGACGGCGACGCCGATTTTATTATTCCATGCTTGGCCGGCAACTCTCCTATGATTCCTCTCGTGTTGCATGAGAATGTGGGTGGCAGTGATAACTTAACACCAGGTGACCCGTGCGCTCATTTAACCTCCTTTTACATAAAAAATATCAATTAGAGAAATTTGTTTATTATCAATTGCTCTCTTGCTTTCATTGTGTACATTATTTTCGGCCTAGTATCATAAAAATGCTATTCGTGATAGATAAACTTGATACTAGAACATTTAAATAGTCTTTAACATAATCAATATGAAAGAGCTTATGTACAAAGCATTTTTCTTATTAACAGACTGATGCAAAAAGTAAAAAGCAAGATCAAATTAACTGTTTGTTTTGTTGAAAAGTTCAATGGAACATTATATTTTATTTGAAATCGCAGGATTGCCGTAATTGCTTGTATAAATAAAACAGTAGTTTTAGTGGTACGGCTGCAGTTGCAACTTGAGAACATAATGTGGTTTGTTTACTTGTTTTAACTATGAGCATAAAAAAAAACGTACTAAATAACGTAGAAATTTGGTAGAAACCTTTTGTTACCAAGTAAAATAGATATTATATATTTTATTGAATCTACGAGCCGAGTTTACTTTATTAAACCTTCAATTTCCTTACTTTGCAAGATGAATATTAGTGAAGTTGGCTTATCAAATTTTTGCAGGCCTTCTCTCTCTGTTTCTCTCATCTCAAAATCTCTTTTTAATGGCCAATCCCATAATAATCAGAAATGAAAAATTATTAATATATTATTATACTATAAAAAAAAATACAAAATAACTCTGAACCAATCGCTATTATGGTGCTATCTGGTACACCCCATGGACAGCTCAAATAAATTGATCGCATGCTAAACAAACCTGATAAAATTGTCGGGGATTCCGTATTGTGTAACGGCTTGATCGCTCGACTTTGCGTAGTAGATACGTCACTTGATTTAGTGTGTTCTATTTCGTTTCTCACGAAAAGTTGATTAAAAAGTGGTCTCGTCGGACAGCTATATTATTAGCAATCAGTGCAGCTTAGAATTGACATTCTTTCTTGTACAACCAACAATTTTTTTTATTGAATAGGAGGACAAACGAGCGTACGGGTCACCTAGTGTTAAGTGATCACCGCCGCCCACATTCTCTTGCAACACCAGAGGAATCACAAGAGCGTTGCCGGCCTTTAAGGAAAGTGTACGCGCTTTTTTTGAAGGTACCCATGTCGTATTGTCCCGGAAACACCGCACATGGAAGCTCATTCCATAGCTTTGTAGTACGAGGGAGAAAGCTCCTTGAAAACCGCACTGTAGAGGACCACCACACATCCAGATGGTGGGGATGAATAAGAAAATTTGAAAAACTGTGGAATAAGCTCACTTGCGTGACATATTCTGGTCCTTACAACATGTTACCCATGTAAACGTGTACCCATAAAAAGTGGCTGAAAACTCACTTTATATGATTCCATGGTGTTGCAAGAAAGCTTATGCGGCGGTAATTACAAGCCATCAGTTGACACGTATGCCTTGTTAGTTACCCTTAACTCTACTCTACTAACTCATTAACATAATTATAAATATTCAATAGCGTAGCGATACTGTGAAATGAATCCACACTCAAAACAATTAATTAAAAAAAAATTGAATTGACGTATCTTCAATCAAAATTTTGAAAAGTTTAAAAAAGCACCACATGTTTTTTTATACTTTGCATTTTTCTTAAAAAAAATGAAATAAGCGACGCAGTTTCGACCCAGTTTTCAAATCGGTATAAAGGTAATATCGTAATATTTTAAATGAACTAATTTATTCAAACAAAACAAATCTTATAACTATATTTACACTACTATGATTGCATAAAATTAAAACTATCATTACGTGAAAGCGTAGCAAGAATACTGGCAGCATTTCCACGTTGGATAGCTAGGCTGATCCGTTGTATATTAATTTCACCTTTTATATAATATTTAGAGGATTGAAAATAATATTTTATATACTTCAAATTATATCAACATCTAACACTTAAGTGTTACGTCATACGTTACATGTAACGTTACGTCTTATAAATAAAACTTAGAGCAGGTATTTTCAAAGCTATTATAAGAACTTCGATATATTTAAGTAAGCGGCGCAACTTAAACTTAGGCTGAGGAAATTGTAATTACACTTCTAAAACGTGCTTTGATGTCAAAGGTTTTTGAATTTTCTCGCGGGAAAAGTTATATAAAATATAATTAAAATATGTTCTCGCGTTGTACTAAGTGTTTTAATGAAATATTATGTGTTACACTTTTTTTTATATTGTGCTATAGGTAGGTATAAGTGGCAAACTGCATATGACTTACCGGATGATAAAATATGTTTAAGCTGGACTATGTTACGTCTGCCCCAATCCAAGAATCTGCATAACACAGTCTTGATTTACAACAGTTAAGTATATTTATTCATCACAAATCCTCCTCCTCCTCGCGTCGTTTTCCTCATTACTGACGGTCGTGACTCATGAAGGGCATTGTTGATGTTTAGAGAAGATCGTATTTGGTCCGACCATCGCATGGGACTGCGTCCTCTGGGACGTTTGCCATCTACCTTGCCTGTCACCATCAGCTGTTCAAGACTGTGACCCTCTTTACAAGCAATATGTCCGTAGAATTCCAGCACCCTACGAAGGCATATAGTGGAAAGTCTAGTTTTGACATTAAGCTCTCTCAGAATAGACACATTGGTGCGAAAAGCAATCCATGAAATCTATAGCAGTTTTCTCCAGCACCACATTTCAAAGGCGTCTATTTGATCTCTGTTGGCCTTTTTCAGCGTCCAGGTCTCCGCTCCATAACTGAATATGGAGAAAACATCAGCAATTTGGTTTTAATTTTTCGCGTGAAGTTATGGTCTTATCACAAATAAAATACATAAATACAAAATACTATGAATGATCAACGTATACATTGCGAAAACTCTAACACTATATTATATCTTACAGACCGGCAACGCATCTCTTGACCTCCGGTTTTGCTTTTAAGGCTTTATACACTGAATATTTTTACAGAAATTTACAAGATGTACTTATAGATAGGCTATATAATATGGTTTTTGTCGGTTTTGTTTAACAGTTTCAATGTAAATTCAGCTGAAATAAATACAGTAAAACATAATAAATAGGGTTATACTGGGGCTTGTCAAACTTCAACGACGTGCATCTGTCCAAGTTTGCCTACACTGTATTTTTTTTATGAAAAAAAGAGACAAGACCGGACGTTGGACGTTCATCTGATGGTAATTGATACACCCTGCCCATTACAATGCAGTGCCCCTCAGGATTCTTGGAAAACTCAAAAATTCTGAGCGGCACTACAATTGCGCTCGTCACCTTGAGACATAAGATGTTCAGTCTCATTTGCCCAGTATTTTCACTAGCTACGGCGCCCATCAGACCGAAACACGATAATGTTAACAAAATTTCACACTTCACGGTACAAATAGGCGCCGTTGTGGTACCCATAATCTAGCCGGCAATCTGTGCAAAGGAGCCTCCCACTGGTAAACCCACTGTTTGTGCTAGCTTGCTGTTAGCTAGAATGGGTAATACATTGTGTTATTTAGATAAAACATTATTATGTCTTCTTTTAGGTTTAGTTCTACGATTTTTAATAAATAAAGGAGATTTTGTGTACAATTCAAAGAAAATGGATTTAAGTTAACTGCCACATTAGCTATGTTTTTGTTGAGAACAAGAGACGAGACTGGCACTGGCAAGATGATCACCTGATGTAAGTAGGATAAGTGGTACGCCCTGCCCATTATAATATAGGACCGCTTAGGATCGGGATTCTAACGGGATAAAAACACATAGTTCGCAGTGCAATATCACTAACTACGGCACCGATCAAACCGAAAATTGTTTACACACCACTGCTTCAAGTCGAACACTTATAATTTAATAACAGTACAATATTGTATATTTTATTAAAAAGCAAAAAATTTATGCTGGGAGAGTTTCTTGCGCCGCTTCATCTCTCTTTATTTGTTTCCAAAGCGGTAGTAGTATCTTCTTCTTCGTCGGATTACTCATGACAGAGCAGTCGTGGTCACGTTGAACGACGAACGATTCTACGCCAGTTATACCTGGCTGTTGCTTCTCTGGCACAGGTATTGAGGGGAGTATTATCTAGTATTAGGGAGTAGTATCTAGTATATTAGAAATGAAATCAAAAATAATTGTAAAGGAATCAATTTTAAGAAAATAAATGCCTTTAATACCTTTTTACTTAATTAAACTTATTTACATTAGAAAGGAAAACAAAAGTAAGCATTACTTATCCGTTTCTGCTCTGAGATAAGGCGTGTAAAGGGCTCTCTAGCGGTTTAACGCAGCTAAGATACATATCTTAGTGTTGTTGTCTAATTTATCTGAAGTAAGGGAACATGTTATAAGCTTATATTTACATAAGAATTATTAAGACTTATGATTATGGTTTATATACAATCGTGGCGGTTATTTAAACAAAAAATAAGTTTCCTGGAATAATTTGTTGTTTATGTGGTCATTTTGTCAAGTTAACAGAGAGTTGTATTATGATCTAGCTGATACTCCCGACTTCTTCCGCGTAAACACATGACTGAGCGCGAAGTGCGTTTAAAAATAGTTGTCTCTAAATTCTTAAATAACTTTTTATTATATAATTATAGTGTAATATGTGTTTAGATAAGGGCCAAGTTTCTAAGAAATAAAACTTAGAAGACTTAATTGAAATCAATCCAGTAGCTTTTCTGTCAACAAATTAAAACCTCTATTTATTATTATAATTATTATTTTAGTATGGAGAAAGGAGGACAAACGAGCGTACGACTCACCTGGTGTTAAGTGATCACCGCCGCCCACATTCTCTTGAAACACCAGAGGAATCACAGGAGCGTTGCCGGTCCTTAAGCAAGGTGCATGCACTTTTTGAAGGTATTTATTATTATTATTTGAAGAGGGTGGCTATTTCCTGGTCCTAAAAGGTTCCTAGTAACACCGCGTCCAGAATTGGACTATTGTGTTCGCCACTCATACTAAAGCTCATCGTCAAGCCCTGCCGCCTTTACGAACCGCAGTAGTTCCTTGACGCGAGTGTTGCAAACACTATCTGGTGGTACGAAGTAGTTACCAAAGATTGTGTTACGCTTATGCATTAGTGGGCCGCAGTCGCAGAGTAGATGAATAGGTGTTTCATCATCCTCAAGGCAGAACCTGCAAGCTTTGTCGCTTCTGATGCCGACCACACTGAGGTGCTTGTTTAGGCGACAGTGCCCGGTTAGCATCCTAGTGAGTATGCATAGATTTTTCCTGTTCAATGATAGGGCTTCATTCGCATAGCTACTGTTGAATGCCCTTATCAGTGCTTTAGAGTGGTTTAAACCTGAAGAGTTGTTCCAGCGTTTAAGTGCTTCTTGTTTACATTGGTTACTCAGGGTGTGTCGGATGGCGCTCTTGCGCAGTCCACAAATGGGTTCCGGACCATATCGGACTGCTTTAGCCCCAGCTCTTGCGAGCTCGTCGGCCATTTCATTGCCTATGATTCCGGCATGCCCTGGGACCCATCTGAGAATCACTCTGTTTTTCATGCCTAATGAATTCAGGCATTCAACGCAATTATTGACTAACTAAGACGACGTCAAGTCAGCGTCTAAAGCCAACAATGCTGCCTGACTATCAGAGTGAATGTATATGTTATGATTGAAGTAGCCTTTTTGGATATTGGTTTCCGCGCATTCCAGGATGGCGTACACCTCTGCTTGAAATATGGAGGTAAAGCTTCCCAGGTTTGTGCTGGATTTAAACCTGGGGCGTTCTCCATAGACCCCACAGCCGACTTCATTTTCCATTTTGGACCCATCGGTGAACCACATGAGGCTCCCGTCCTTCCACGTGACTTTGTTGTTCATCCAGTCGTCCCTGGAAGGTAGTTCCACGTTATAGTGTTTAACAGAGATTAATTGTGGAATCATCTGATCAGGTAACATGCCTAATATGTTGTCTCGCAAAACTGAGTCCTCTAAGGTCCTAAGCGTTTGCGACATCCAGTTACATGAACCCCCCTGGGCGATTGCCCTCAGCATGCTTGCCTTCGCCTCTTGCTGTATGAACGAAGGAAGAGGCGATAGGTTTAGCATTGCTTCAATGGCCGCACCAGGAGTAGACGTCATGGCTCCGGTTACCAACATACAGGCAAGTCTCTGCAGGCTATTTAGTCTGTCTGCAGTTGTTTTCTGGTTGGCTTTGTTCCACCACACAATGGAGGCGTATGTGATTGTTGGTCTCACAATTGCTTTGAATAGCCATAGGAGGATCTTGGGGCGCATTCCCCAATGTCTCCCTACCAGACGTCGACATACACCCAAGGTTGTTTTAGCCTTTTTCACGGCTTTGTCGATGTGAGAATTCCATGTGAGTTTCTGGTCGAATGTGACTCCCAGATACTTAACGTCAGCTGAGAATTCCAAAGTAGAGCCGTTCAAGGTGGGAGACTTCAGTTTGTTAAGTGTCCGTTTCCTCGTGAATGGCACAATAACAGTCTTTCCTGCGTTGACTGACAGTTTGTTGGCTGTACACCACTGTGAGATGGTGTTTAGCGCCTTTTGCAATATAGAGCTTAGTAAGCTTTGGCAGAAACCTCTGACAATAATAACTAGGTCGTCTGCGTACCCTAGTGCATCAATTCTGAGTTCTGCCAGCTTACTAAGTAGTTCGTCTACTGCTAGTGTCCATAGAAGTGGCGAAAGAACGCCACCTTGTGGGCAACCTCGCGTAGTGTATAGCTCCAGTGATGTCCCATGGAGGGAGATTAAAGCTTTGCGATTTGAGAGCATTGACCTTACCCATTTGACAGTGGTGGAGTCTACATTTTTGTTAATTAGTCCCTTCACTAGCGTGTCTGTCGGGGTATTGTCAAGGGCGCCCTCAATGTCTAGAAACGCACAGAGTGCAATCTGTTTGTCTTGTAACGCCTTCTCGACTCTATCCACAAGTTGTAGAAGGGCCGTTTCTGTAGACCTGCCTCTACAGTAGGCGTGTTGAGAACTATGAATGGGCTTTAGGCTTAGAGCATGCTCTCTTATGTGTCTGTCCAAGACTTTCTCAATAACCTTCAGGAGAAAGGAGGTAAGGCTTATGGGTCTGAAAGAGCTTGGCAGGGAGTAGTCCTTTCTGTCTGCCTTAGGTATAAATAGTACTTTAGCCCTAGTCCATTGTTCTGGAAGATAGCCCCAGGCAAAGCTTACACGGTATATCTTGACTAGTAGCGGTACTAGGATATCCAAGCCTTTTTGAAGAAGCGCTGGAAAAATGTTGTCTAGACCGCTTGACTTATAGGGTTTCAGAGTCTTGATGGCGCACCTTATATCCCGGGGTCTGATTATCTTTGCCGCTCTACGCCAGTCCTCGTCAAGAAGCCGTTGTGTAGGCGTTGCTACAGATGGTTGATGGGTAGCCCCCGGAAAGTGGTGGGCCATCAGTACTCTAACGTTTTCTACCTCGTCGGCTGTAAAAGATCCATCTGGTCTCTTAAGCAGGCCGATTTGGCTAGGTTTGTCCTTGGCGAGCAGTTTGTGTACTCGGGATCCTTGGGGAGTTTTAGATAAATCCTCGCAGAACCTCTTCCAAGATGCTCGTTTGGCCTTCCTAACTTCTCTGTTGTAATCTGTTAGGGCTTCTTTGTAGGGTTCCCATTCTTGGGTCTTTTTAGCCCTGTTAAACAGCCTTCTGGATTTCTTCCTTAGTTTGTTCAAGTTTGAATTCCACCAAGGCACTTTCCTGTTTGAGTGTTGTAAGGAGAGAGGGCAGCTAGCCTCGTAGGCGTCAGTGATGCCATCCGTGGTTACTTTCACTGCCAACTCTAGCTCATCCAGGGTTCTGATGCGCTTAGGAATATTCTCCAAATTACTCCTGAGTTTCTCTTTATAGACAGTCCAGTTTGTTTTCTTTGGATCCCTAAACGCATATGTTTGTTTTTCGAGGCAAGTCAAGTTGTCAAATGCTATGTGTCGGTGATCCGATAGCGAAATTTCATCACTGACTCGCCAGTTTGATATTCGCCTGGCAATGTTGTCAGTAGCGAAAGTAATATCTAGAACTTCCTGCCTGTTTGAGGTAAGAAGGTTGGCTTATTACCTCTGTTTAGTACCTGTAGGCCGTTAGTGTCTAAGAAATTAAGAAGTTGCTCACCTCTGTGGTTGACGTCACTGCTTCCCCAAGTTGTGTGGTGCGCATTGACGGTCGGGTCTCTTTCTTCATATGGGAGGTACGCCGAGCAAACGATCACCTTGGTGCCTTCCCAACCTTCGAAACAGATATACGCCGCAACAAGGTCGTCGGTGTAGACCTCTGTAACAGGTAAGAAATTAGTGTTCTTGTTGAAGACTATGCAAGCTCTGGGTTTTGATCCGTTGGTATTGTAGATTAACTTACCAGCGGTGTTCAGGCCCAGTATTTTGCCGGTGTTAACCCACGGCTCTTGTAGTAGGGCAAAGAGGATTTCACTACTCGCAAGGCATTTCTCCATTACTGCAGTAGCAGCTTTGGCGTGGTGGAGGTTTGCCTGGAGTATCCTCGCCCTATTTCTGCGGTGCGTCATTGGATCCCACCGGAGGTGGAAGGCTTAGGTCGGTCTGTCTTCTGGTATGGGTGTTTCCGCCCGCGGCCATAATTAGCCCGACTCTGATCCTTCCCTCCCCTGAGGGGACCTGAGACGTTCCTCGACATCGGCCCTTTGCCCCGGAACGTAGTTGTGGGGACAGCCGGCCGTTGCGGGGTCCTTGAGATCCCGGATGTTCCCGGTCGCACAGGCCCGCTGGTCTGGGTGGGTTGCTGTCCACTCGCTGCTACGGAACCCTCAGAGACGCCCTTGATCTTAAAATTGATCTTTCTAAAACCAAGGGCAGCTCTGCACTCGGACTCTTTCAGAGTCTCCGTGGAGGGATCGTCCAAGGAAAAAGTGACCACTTGGCCTCCCTTGTCCTCCCTCGCGTGGAGCACCTTCCAGTGTTCGGTGTTCAGTCCCGCATTTTGCGCTCGGATCAGCTTCAGTGCCTCTTCGACTGTGTCAGCCTCAGTGTTCGGCAGAAAAGTCGTGGCTATGGAGGGTTTGGGCAGTTGTTCCTCCGACATGCATGAGAGCTCTGCCTCCGGCCACGGCTTCAGATCCTTGACTTTGTCCACAAGCCACTCTCGGCTGAAATCATTTTCGCAAGTCACCAGAATCCAGCCAGGCTTGTGGACAAAGCCCAAAAATGTCGGCCCGGTACCTTGTTCAGCCTCGCTCATAGTATGGGTATGTCGAATGCCCACACGTGAGGACCCGGTTACCTCCTTGAAGCTAGGTCTTCCCGAGGTTGACTGAGTGTCATCTAGCCTGGGTACCTTCTTCGGCTGGGTTTTCGGAGAAATCTCCTCTGACCTGCCACGTTTTTCAGCTTTCGCTTCAGGTGGTGGAGGGTTGTGACCTGCTTTCTGTAGGTCATTCCAAGGCATTTTGGCTAACGCCTTGGCTTCCTCTACAGGCATATCCGTTTGTTGAAGCTTTCTGAATCTTTTCCGGGCTGCACCGGACAGCTTCTTTGGCTTCGTCTTTATATTTCTCAGTTTCGAGTCTGTTTCCGTAGGCGTTGTGGTTTCCTTAACGGTTGCCAGCTCGCCTGGGATTAGCCTCTCGGCCTGAGGTAAGTTTTCGGTTCCCTTGGGGGCGTCTAGCCGCTCATCCTCGGGTTCCGAGATAGATAGGTTTGCACCTATGGTAGACAAAATAGAATTTAATATATTATTTTCCTCCACTTTGTTCCCACGAGAAGCTAGGGAAATAAAGGTCACGAACCAGCAGAGCCCCGCTTACTGGCCGAAGGGCATAAAATAACACTCCGAGGTGCCCAGGTATCGGAGGTACACCGTTAAAGTCTGAGCTCTCCCCCAGACACGCAGCCCTCGTCACGGTACGTCTCACAACTTGGCTTGGATTCCCTCCTCCTTTATCCGGGCTTGGGACCGGTACCATACCAACCCTTTGATATAGGGAAGGATATGGAGGCGGAGTTAAAGTTAAAGTTTTGAAGGTAACCATGTCTTATCGTCCCGGAAACACCGCACAAGGAAGCTCATTCCACAGCGTTGTAGTACGTAGAAGAAAGCTCCTTGAAAAGCTTTTATAGATAGATTATGCTAGTATAATTTATATGTTTTGCTCCACTTCATTTGGCTTACCAATTGACATAGCAGTTTAGCAACTGCTTTGATATTTAAACGTTAATTATCATTTATACAACAGCAATGAAAATCCTTGATGACAGTGGGTCTGCTCGTGTCACATCAATAAGGATCTTGATTTCACAGCAGCTTTACATGGTTTGTGTTTTTCCTATAAAATATATATATACTTGATAATGTTGATTTTTGACAGATTTTGGAACGTTTTGGTGTTCTACTGGGTCCCAAATACTTTTATGCGATATAGAGCCCAACGTTTAAACTCTACATATTTATATATGATTATTTTTCCTCATGAGAAAGCTCATGGTCACTCAGAGAGCAATGGAGAGTGCTCTACCAGGAGTTTCCTTGTAAGATTGAATCAGAAATGAGGAGATCCGTCATAGTCTAAATGATCGCGAAACTTAAGTGGCAGTGTGCAGGGCACATAGTTCGACGGACAGATGGTCGGTGGGGCAGAAAAGTCCACGAATGGCGACCATGTACTGGAAGACGCAGTTTTGGTGGGCCAAGATCGCCGGAATACGCTGGATGAGGGTAGCGCAGGACCGATCCTCGTGTAGATCTTTTGGGGAAGCCTTTGTTCAACAGTGGATGACTTCCAGCTGATGATGATTGTATTGTAAAGTATGTATTGATGTTGTCAATTGTAGATTGTATGTACATGAATATTGTAGCACTCTTGGAAAAAGCCTGCCTGTTCTTCTGGTTGGCTCTTTTCCACAGTTAGCTCTTTCCTTTTCTCTCTACACAAAGCAAAAATTGGATTCATTGTGTCTGTATTTTTACAACAACAAAGGCAATTAATTCACTCCAAATTTCTTTCCTTGTTTAACCCACCCAATTTCAAATAAAATTAGAAGCTTCAACACTACATCATAATTATACTTATATTTTTGTATGTTATTATTATATATAAATTGACAAATTTTTAGCTTCTAACTATCCTCTGTTTAGTTGACTTTTCAAATCTTATCTTGCGAAAATGGCAATACTGGGTGTTAAACATTTAGCGAAACCTTGTAATCCCCGGGCTTTTTGCTCGCTAGCGTAGCTGTTGATCCCTTTGTCCACTCTATATAAAGCTTATTATTACACATTCTCGCATTAATTATTTTAACTGGACTGAAAGGTTAATGAACTCGTACGTAGCTAAACATGATTATACAAAGTAAACTGCATGCTGTTTGTCACTGTGTGCTTTATGATGTTATTAACGTTACCGCACTGATATAAATGTTATATAATATATAGCTAAGTCTCTATATTTATTTATAATATTATATCTATTAAACTCGATAAAAGTTTAAAGAAGAAGTGAGAATGAGTGTTTTACATGAAATCCAAAGAAAATTGTATCGGACTCTAAAATGTGATACAGAATCAATTTTTGAAGTGAAAACTTCTTTAGCATCGTTATCATTTGAAAGTTGATGAAACGTAAAAGCGAGACAGTATAAGGAGTTTAATAATCCTTTAGATTATAATAAGATTTTTTTAGGGTTTTCGATTAATTTTGGTTTTGCACTTGTTGGCAAACATTTACGTTTTAATCACAAAAAAAGCCTCTTCTGCGCTGGGCCTCGTTTATATAGTCCATTACCCAGGGATATAATAGAAACGGAGGAGATCCCGACTTTTAAAAAAAGATATAAACGTTTCTAATAGATAAGACATACGATACAGTCAGTGATTACCTTACGGAATTTTTTTAACTATTATAAATATTGTTTTTCACATCTATTTAGTTATTTGACAATTTAGATTTTCGACATATAATAATTATATTAATGAATATTAGACATTTTAGATGATAATATTAAGAACATTATGTAATAGTATATTAATAAGTTTTTTTTTAATGTTGCATGCTGTAATTAAGCAGAGTTTGGCTGCTCATATATTTTCGTATATTTCCAACACCTGTGTATCACCCAAATTCACAATTAAAAAAAATTTAATTGAATCATGCTTTATATAAACTCTCACGCTATTGCCGATCAGTAATATGTCCAGTTTACTGGACCTCCACGGCAACAAACAGAGATCAAAGCCTTGAGTGATATGCTTCTAGTAAATATTTAAACTGTGCTTTAAACTACTTATTCTGCTTAATTGAAAGCCTTCCAAGCGCGTTATTGCATGCCGCGTCGATCGTTTGCTTTGTTATGTTAATTTTGGATTGAAGTATGATCCGAATATGGGGCAATAAACAGACGAAGCCAAGCAAACCTACGGTAAGACTACTGTCTGTCCATCAAGTAACAGTCACTGCTGCATAGGTACCTATCATTGCAATTTTTTCTCCCCATAACATAAAATAACTTCAAACAAAAGACAATTTGATTAACACAGTAATATGAGCATATTTACAACTTTTCAATACATTTAACTGTATGCATAATCTACAAAATAGAGTGATGCAAATGAAACTAACTCCTCAGCATGTACACAGAAATATCTAAATGTTTTTATATAAGCAGTTTGATGCTTTAGATAAGCAGGTATTTGTGGCTGTTCGCAAAACTCTTAAGCCAACACTCAGGTAAGTAGTGAACTAGCTTTTCCTCGTCTGGACTCTCAATGAACAATTCATTGCAACTACTTAGGAATACAGACAACCAGTATTTAGTAATGCATTTGTTCAAAATTATAAGTTTATTCAAACAAAACGAATGTTATAATTATATTTACAATACTATGACTATCTTAAATTAAAACTATCATTACGTGGAAGTATACCAAGAATACTGGCAGCATTTCTGTGTTGGATAACTGGGCTCATTCGTTTCCAGTAGCCCTTTTGATGCGCGAAGCTACTTTGTACATTCTCCGGGCCTCTGGGCCCCACGGGCCAAGTGTCTCGAGTATTAACATGTTCATTTTCTGTGAAGTATCTCACGACGTGTAATCTGAGTATATTTATTACGAACTATTATTATTATTAATTTTTCGCGTTTTTAGCGAAAAACATTTTTCGCCCAAATTGTTTCTCTGCTAGTCTGAAAACTAGGGAAACGAAACCATATAGTAGCAGTTATAACTAAGAGTGGCAGCCATCTTGGATTTGAAAAATGATAATAATTATGTAAATAGCCGCAGTTAGTGATTGACAATAACTATCCGAACTATGCCGGATAAAACATAATATCACGTTGGTGAAATACTATATATACCTGCAAAACGCGTTAAAGACCTTGTGACCATAAATCGAACTCATCATTTTTTTTATTAAATTAAAGGACGAGACGAACAGGACGTTAGCTGATGGTGATTGGTACGCCCTGCCCATTACAATGCAGTGCTGCTCAGGATCCTTCAAAAACCCAATATATTTTAGCGGCACTACAATAATTGCGCTCGTCACCTTCAGACATAAGATGTTAAGTCTCATTTGCCCAGTAAGTTCACTACCGAAAAACATTAATATTTAGACATTATTGATTCACGGCAGAAATAGGCGCCGTTGTGGTACGCATAATCTAGCCGGCCTCCTGTGCAAAGGAGCCTCCCACTGGTTATTAGCATAGTATGATTAAATAAAATAATGCAACAATGTGTTCATTCTCCACCGGGAGTTCTATTCTATTAAGTCGATGAATATAAATATATGTTTAACGTATTTCAGCGACGTCCATACATACATTTAATATATGGTGGATCTTCAAGTGAACATATTTTAACATGTATTAAATGAAGCTGTCCTAAATATCAGATATTGTATTATTTAATACCTACAAATTACATCATTTAAAGTTCGACGGATGCCATACAAATTATATTATTGATTTAAGTCTATTTTCTTATTCATCGGGTGGGAGAGCACTATTCCTTTTTCTGGATTAAATTTGTAAATTTGTTTACATATTATCTATACATTTAGTGTTATTTTGAATTTGCACTTTACTATTTTTGAGGATTGTCTGTTGTTGCTGATTATTTTAGTGGAAAGTCATGATTTAGACTCTCATGAGATAAACTATTATTATTTGAAGAGGGTGGCTATTTGTCTAGACCTAATGAGTCCTAGTAAGACCGCGTCCAGAATTGAACTATTGTTTTCGCCACATATACGTCTTATAGCTCGTCATCAAGCCCTGCCGCATTTACAAACCGCAGTATCTTCTTGACGCGAGTATTGCAAACAGCATCTGGGAGCAGGGTGTAGTCGCCAAGGATGGTGTTACGCGTATGCATTATTGGGCCGCAATCGCAGAGGAGATGAAGAGGCGTTTCATCGGACTCAAGACAAAATCTGCAAGTTCTTTCGTTTTTTATTCCGACCACACTGAGGTGCTTGTTTAGGCGACAGTGCCCAGTTAGCGTCCTGGTGAGTATGCATAGGTTTTTCCTGCTCAATGATAGGGCTTCATTCGCATTTCTATTATTGAATGCCTTTATCAGTGCTTTGGAATGGTTCAAACCTGTTGAGTTCTTCCAGAGTTAAGTGCTTCTAGTTGACATTGGTTCCTCAGGGTGTGACGAATGTTTTGATCAAGAATTTATTAATTTCGGCAAAATTACCATCTACTTTAATTTTTTATAGACTTATTAGTACTTATATTGAACATATTGTTTTAACATTTCGTCAAAAAATAGCTTCTCATCGTTATTTTCTGCCTTCATCTGCAAGTGAGTCCCTTTGACTCAGCAATATTCTACACATAGTGAATTGTTAAGTAATCTTACGGATTATCCTTAGAAGTATAATATTTTTATTATTTTAATGCGTTATTTTAGTATTTACCTTGTTTCAAATCAATGTTTAATTTTCCTTAACTCGTGCCTCGTATCTACGCGTCATAATTATCAGAAAAAACTATATTATGTTTTTTCAGATTCTATACATCAGGATTTTGGCTTTTTGCACTAAACAACTCTACATATATATGTTTAACAATTTGGTCTACATATAAATAACAAATGAAATCAAACAGGTATAAATAACAAATATTTATTGTAATATTTTGTTTATAGCTTTTCTTTAATGTAATAATTAATACTTACTTAATTTTATCATACAAAGTAGTAAAAACGAGTGTAACTGGTTGCTAACTGAGTGACGGCCCGCCTCCCATACGCTATTAAAATACTAAAAAAATTAGGTGTATGTACTTTTTTTGAAGGTACTCATGAGCTTATCGACTGTGTACACCGCGCAAGGAAATATTCATTGATAAGTTGTATGTAGAAGGAACTTTAGGGAACACCACCTACCGATAATGATGATCGATGATTTTTACTTGGTGACGGTATGTTACATAAATCTTATATATAAAATTCTGTTGTCACAATGTTCGTTCCCGTACTCCTCAGAAACGGCTTGACCGATTCTCATGAAATTTTGAGAGCATATTGAGTAGGTCCACACAATTTTTTTTTAATTTTTTGCCATTTTTTTTTAAATTTGTTTGATTAAGAGTCAGCATTAAAAAATACATACAACTTCAAATTTTCACCCATCTACGATCAACAGTTACTTTTGTATTGCGATTTTAATATCGGCAATATAACGTTTGCTGGGTCAGCTAGTCTATATATATAAAAGAAAGTCGTGTTAGTTACACTATTTATAACTCAAGAACGGCTTTACCGATATGGCTGAAAATTTGTGAGGAGGTAGCTTAGAGCCAGGAGACGGACATAGGATATAATAAGTCATAAAATATCAAAAACATTACGAAAAAATATTATTATAAAAAAAAATATTTTCTAATACATTTTGTATGGATTGACATTTTGATGACCTCTCGAGAATAGAAAGAATTCAATAAAGTTTTTTGTTAGTTTCACGCTACATGAGTTATAAAATACAACTGACAGTGCACGTCATTTTATTCAAGTTGATCGGTTGGTGTGTTTGTTTCGAGTTTCTATTAGCTTATTGTCCGATATTATCATTAACAATGTCACGACCAAGACGATCAAATTATTCCCGACAAAGACGTAATGCAACTAGGATTCGAAATATGGCGAATGAAAGGACTGAAGAAGAACAAGAAATTGCAGGTGAAAAGAACCGCGTTATTATGGATCGTCTTCGTGCTATGAATCACAAGAGAAAAGCGTAGCAGCCCGTAAAACGGATCGGCTGGCAATACGAAATATTCCAGTAAAACCTCAGAGATCAACAACTTATAGATAATTTTCGACGCACAAGAAGAAGTTTATGAAGTACTGATTTGAATCGAGCAGCGTTTCGATACGATTGCAGTGCATATACTGTACTGTAGTACTGCTTGCATACTAGCTTTCGCATTGGGCCGATGGACGTTGTTTGCGAGTATTCTGCGGAGAAACGCAAGAATTGTGCTGCCATGTTCTAGAAAACACTCAAAAATACATTGTTTGTTTCCAAATGACCTCATTTGGGGCAGACATCTAAGAACGAGGATTTAATCCGACATTCAAGGTATTTATTTATTTACATACTTACACACAATACAGTAAAAGAATAACATACGTACTATACTTATCCCTATGTATTGTGTATGCTAATTCTAATAAAAGTATTTATAAATCAGTAATACGGGTTTTGCTTTTGATATTGTAGATATAAGGACAGATTCACCATCATATTGGATCACT
>CATIXQ010000013.1:17612371-17629339 GCA_949711755.1 Leptidea juvernica | reverse complement strand
AATGACCAAGCGGGAATGAAAAGCAATGGGCACGGTGTTTCACTTATTATCAGTTCACCAGATGAACGTCTTGCTTTTCTCGTAATTTTTTTCATAAAAAAGGCTAACAGTAAAATGTTTCAGTACTTCTTATGCAAGTTATCAATAGGTAAGTTATTTCAACAACAGTGATTGTCTAAAGTTTCTTTTATCTATTGAGTTTCTATATTTAATCCATACTTCAAGGCTATCACGCTATAGTTGTTCTCTTCTTATTATTTTGTTTATTTTTGTCAGCTTAAATATCTTTGTTTTCCAAGACTTCAGTCAGAACCGACGGTTCATTATTATTCAAATCTGTCGGTGATCTATCAAGATCCGTCATCATAACCGAGGAAACACATTAATATTATGTTTCCACGTCATTTACCGCCGGGTCTAAGTAACGTTTGTGGCACGTTAAGGCAAATGGCTCGGACATTCCAGAATTACTGTGATGCCAAGATACGCAACTCTTGATACTTGTGAAATATTTAGCTGATAGTGACAAGTTAACAGTTAGTTTTGGAAAAAACTAAACGTTCATTAAGTGATTTTAAATCCTTTTTTTTATTAAATTTTTTGAATTTGAATAACTACTCAAAAAAGGTAGTTATTTACAAATACTCTATGACTTATTGAATCACAGTTTTTGTTTTTATTTATCACACTAATCTTCAAGATATTCTTCAATAATTGTGTAAAAAAACCTTTTGTTATGCC
Organism: Leptidea juvernica; assembly: GCA_949711755.1. Classification (NCBI taxonomy): domain Eukaryota; kingdom Metazoa; phylum Arthropoda; class Insecta; order Lepidoptera; family Pieridae; genus Leptidea; species Leptidea juvernica. Next base: position 17,628,598 of record CATIXQ010000013.1, on the reverse strand, counting down.
TATGTCTACTCTGTCTAAATGGACTGATCATTGCATAGAGAATAGTCAATCTCACATAAGATTCGGAGGATGAGTTATCTACACATTTTCACCAGTATTAGAAAAATGACATTTCACCGAAAAACATAATATCAGTTGTAAATCGGACGTTGCGGGGATGAACATGCATATGGAGGATATGAAAGAGTTAATTGGAAGGTCAAAGCACACTCTTAAGTGGTTTAATTAATAAATATGAGTCACTGTTGTCCATATTGTTTTTAATTTCTTTATAAACTAAAGAGTTACATGATTTTTGATGGAAAACTGTATTTTTAAATCATACTTACGAGAGAAAAGTTACAATATCATAAATAAGCATGTAATCAAGTTCGTCTTAGATTTTAATTTTGTAGATAATTTTTTGTAACAGTTGGGAGTAAGACGAAGTAAGATACGAAAATGACAACAATTTTCGCCTTAATAATGTGATTATTTGACTGCAGATTGAGAAATAGTCGCTCGTATTCGTGATGTTAATTAAGCGACAACCTTCGTTACACGATTCATCTTTTATTTGAATTATAAAGACATTTGAAATTTAGAGAGAGTTGAGAGAAATAGAGTTACAAATATTTTTTTTTATAAATATAAAATAATTATTGAATAAAAAACCTGTAATATGAGTAATATGATATTATTTATAATATCAAATCTTAATTTTTTTAGAGATCTAGTCTGGAAAAACTCTCGTGTAATTTATCATTTCATTTAAAACCTTGAAGCCGATTCAGAGATTGACAAATATTATGTAGGTACATAACATGTCCAAATAGTATATTTCATTACGAGTGCGGAAAGCCTGTCATTGCAAAGAGTTCCGACAAATGTCTACCCGAGCCGAGGCGCAGCCGAAGGTGAGGGTTGACAGTCGGAACAAGTTGCTATGACGGTTCCGCACGTGTACTGAACAACTATTTTTAAAACAGTTGCGAAAAAATAAAGCAATTTAATAGAATAAGTAAAACACAATAAACTCAATTAGCTAATCATGGAAAATGGCGCCAACCGTAAAAAAATATAAGCAGAGATTTTTTTTTGTTTTCTTCACCCATTCTGGGTAGGCAAAGGGAACTATGCCCATAGCCAAGTCTTCAGTAGATTTTTTTTATTGATATAAAATGAAATTGAAATTTAATGAGATGAAATAAAATGAAAGCAAACCTAACTTCATTGAATCAAATCATTAAATCTGATATTGAAACAAATTAGAGGTTTCTTAATAGAAATATTTGCATGAATCATAATAACTTCTATGATTTTTTTTTTGTAAAAACTTCGTGGTTGTTTTTTTCTTTTTAATAGACATTATTTTGACAGTTGGAAAAGAGAAAGCACGAGTTCGGAAAAGGTAAAGAAAAAGTTTGAGTGTGTAATACCCCACATCCCGAACGCTATACGTCCCTGCAATACGTCACTTTTTGAGCAACTGTATTAAAATATTCATTGTTTTGACGTGACTAGTTTAAATGAAAAGAGTTATAACTATCTTCCCATTCACGGGCGTGAATGAGCAGGAGCAGCGAACAATTACAAACCTGATTGCAACAAGCAACCTCATCAAATTGCCAGGTTTTCCAATATGGCTTTCGTATTATTTTATGGGACAAAATTGAGGTAATCTCATAACAATAACTTTGCCAGCATTAATAAATTAATTAACATTAATTTATTAAACACTATCGCAGAACATTGATTTATTATTGCCGCTTGTTGAATATTAAAACGAAATACTTAATTTACACACGCGGCTTAGAAACCATGTTTTCATATTTAATTTTTCTATTATATTTTTTATTTTTCTATTATATATTACAATATTTAAAGATATTAGTTTTTAAATTTTTAAAATTAATATTTTATAAACGTAGTAAAAATTATGAATTCTGTGGTAGCTTATAAGGGAATTAACTCTTTTCCATATTATTACTATATTTTATGTTTAAACATGTAAGGAGTGTAATTTGTTAGGTGCCCAAATAAATAAATAAACATTTATTATTATAGACACTATCATGTTAATAAATAATTGTTGTTTTAGAAACTATGTCTGCTCTCATTCAATATCCGCTTCCGGTTGAATAGTTCAATCGTATATGTTATTTCCACTCGATGAACACTAACCTTTTGAAGAGGATGGCTGTGACGTGATCACGAAAACACAACACGAACTTGGACCATGTAAGATTTTATATTCTTCAATAACTTGAAATAAGTTTTTTTTTTAAGATAGAAAATTAACGTCGTCGTTCTAATCGATGTATATACTTTTACAATATGATCCCAGAGAATGTTCAAAACAAAATGTGTTACGAAATTTATAAGAATTGTTAAAAAACGTTTGTGTGAAAAGGTTATTAAAACATAAATGATTTTCTTAATGATACCACAGACTGGAAATGATCACCCTCAGGCTCTTTAATTATAAATGTTTATTGTACGAAATTACAATGTTATCTATATTTTTATATAAAAAAGCCTGCTGAGTTTCTTGTGGCCGTTCTTTTCAGGTCTGGAGCAGTCTATTTTGAATGGGTGGTAGTTTTTGACATTCAATAAGTGATTTTGAATCCTGTTTTGAATAAAAATATTTGAATTTGAATTAATTTCAGACAGTGTGGTTGACTAACAGTGCAGGGTAGAAGGGTTTGTGGTAAAATATTTTACTGTCTTAATATTGATTCCTTTACCACAGAGTACTTACTAATCTCTCTTAAGTCAATGAATAATAATAATAATATTGACACACTTTTTTACACAAATTATCTTGCCCTAAGTTAAGCATATATAGCCTGTGTTATGGGTTACAAGACAATGATATATTAAATACAATATACTTACTTAAACATACATAAATTCATATAAACATACATATACACATACATAAATACATTTAAACATCCATGACTCGGAAACAAACATCCATATTCATCATATAAATTCTTGCACCTACCGGGATTCGAACCCGGGACCTCTAGCTTTGTAGGTAGGATTGCTAACAACTCGGCTATACAGGTCGTCATACACTACTGCTTTTGAAATAAATGGGAGAAGACATAGTGTTAAAACTCCCGATATTAATTTATACGGCACTCCCGTGTAGGGATGGCTACTAATTAATACTGACAATTTATATCAATCATGTAAGTCTTAATTTCGGGGTTCGCTTAAACGAAACTTACTTTATAAAGAATTGTGTATTGTAACTGTACAAATGATAGATGTTTACTTCATTTAAATTTTTTGTTTTATTTAAGTTTTTGCATTAAGTAATTAAAAAGAAGTTATTTTTAAAACATTTTTCTTAGATTTCACATTCACATAACACAATAAATAATAAACAAAATACTTAATGATAAGGCTGCTTCGGTGAAATAGATTGAGTGTCTCTGTTATTTTATGTATTCAAAACTTAATTTTACACTGAGTTTTTTGACTTTGTTTTTGTGATAGTTTAGCTAGACGATTGGTGAGTAAAAGTGATGGTGAGTGTTTAAAACCAATGTAATCTTGAAAGCTAATTATAGCAATTTTCAAATTCATTCCATTACACAAATAATCCAAGAAGTGAGGGTTATTACTTTAAAAACATAACAAATTGTTTTCATTCCATTTTTTATTTTATATATATACTAGCTGACCTGACGACAGACGTTGTTCTGTGTATAATAAATAAAATATTGTTTTTATGAGTTAGTCAATAATATATCATAACATCAAGAATTATTTCGGCATCTTTTATATGACATCCTGTTGTTGTAATGAAATTGTTTCTGCTGTCAAACCGAGAATAGAATTAGAATCATTTTAAATCTAAGAAACTAAAGAGCGTAAAGGATCTTGTTGTTGGGACCAACTGTGGCAATTTTACTTTGCACACTCCAGCACAACAAAATCGAGTAGATTCATCACTGTATTTTAACGCCTTACAATATTTATAAATTATTGTCATTTCCCCAATTGTTACCGGTTTCGGCACAATAATAAACTTAAGATTTATCAATCTACATAAAAATTATCTGATAGAACTATCCATAACGGCTGTAGTTAATTTACCTACTATAGTAAGCCAAAATTCAGTTTATTTTTTACCTCGTAAGAAAATTAGAAAGTTATGAAAAATTTAATTAATTTGATTTCTGAACGACTGAATACAAAATTGTTGATTTTATTTAATTCCGAGCATTTTATATTTATTCACCTTTTGAACCTTCTCTGGACTTCCACAAATAATTCAAGACCAAAATTAGCCAAATCGGTCGAGCCGTTCTCTAGTTTTAGCGAGACTAACTAACAGCAATTCATTTTTATATATACACTAGCTGACCACCAGACAGACGTTGTTCTGTACATAATAAATAAAAAAAATGTTTTTAATGAATTTTTCATTACCCGGAGAAATACCACTCCCCCACTCGAAACCGGCGTGAAATAGCGGTTATGCCGCTGTGTATCGTCCGGTGAGTGGGGTATCCGGAGGCCTACACCCATACTGCCCATTGTAGGGCACTATTCCACGCAGTTACGTTTTCAAGGTTCAAACTAAAAATGAATCTCCTAAATACTTATTCAGTTGTAACTGACTGCTAATGTTAAAAATTATATATCAACTTACAATAATATCATTTTTATCAATATATGCATTAAATTACAAGCAATATAACATCCCCTAGTCCTTGCATTGTTTCATTGTTAAGAAGCGACGTACCGATATATTCTTTCAGGTATTTTCTTAAGTAAATACTTAGTTAGCTTTCGAAAATGGACAGTTTTTTCAGACTACAAGGTCTGATATCTGGTGAAGTTCTGCCAAATCACCATCAACCTGTTTGTGGTTCTAGCCACTGACAACAGCTCCAATTTGTCTTTATGACTCAGGCAGTGATTAACTTCATCATTTTTGGTTTATTTGAGATCTAAATGAAAAATGTTGAGTTCTACATTTTTGTAATTGTTTCGAACGAATTTTTTGTTACTTTTTTTTGGAGCAAAAGAAACTAAAAAATCTCCTCTATCCTGTAAGCTCTGAAGGCTTTTACAGCGTCTCTAAAAGAGATTCGAACCTCGGACCGGCTGTCTTCTTGTGGCAAAGAGAGAAAATGAAAATGAAATGAAATGGTATGAGAAATGAAAATGAAATGTAATGGTATCAGAAATGAGAAAAACACACTCACCGGCGAGTGCAGTGATGCATTGTGTATGTATGTTTGTTTGTTTGTAAGTATGTAAGTGATATTATGTTTGTTAATTATGGAATAAATAATTCTTTGCGTGAGGTAACCAGGTAGATACGTATGTGATGGTGATGTATCTTCAAAACAAACACTTACACCTCCTTAAAGACCGGCAACGCTACTGTTATTCATTTGGTATTTGAAGAGAGTAGGTTAAGCGGTGATCACTCCCTTACCAACGTATCTTAAAAGCGTCGATGGTGCAGGCTCCACCGTTGAATCTCACCATGGAGCCCCGTTTCACGCCTCGCCCACCACGTCCCAAATTGTTTCTGGTTTTTAGAATTCATAATTTATACGTCTATTCGGCGTCTATAATTAGTTCGGCATCGCTCTTGTGAATCCTTTGGAGTTACAAGAGAGTATATGCACTGCGGAGGTCACTAATAACTATTGGGTGACCCGTATGCTTGATTGAACCCGTATCCTCCTTTTTCATAAAAAAATTAAAATCTGTGTAATCTCAACACATGCATACACACTCGTATATGGTTTACTATTATGTTTTCATTTGTGTTTTAAAAGCAATTAACTCTCTTCAGAGAGTGAAAATTTCAATCAAAGGACCTCGGGTAGATCGTGAATGCTCTACACAATAGGACTGGAATATGTCCACATCGAGTGAGTTAGAAGTCTGGTGTGATGGGCTTATTTCTTACCATTTATCTATACTTGACCGACAAAATATTTGCAGTTTTTAATGACATTATATGGCAGTGCCCCAGGGCACTAGATTTTTCAGATGCACCAAAACCGAGAGTGCCGTTCGGCACACTATTCCTTCACCAAGTTCTGACCCTTTTTTTGATGATGATTATGATGGTTTATTTTACTTGGTCTTATAGCTCTTTTCAATAGCTTTCACTCAAATCATCCTAATTTTAAGCAATCTTTTAATATACGTAAAATAATACGCATTTACATAACGCTGCGCGAGCGCCAAAATCATGACGATCTGAGGCCTAAGGCGGGATCAGAGTTTCCCGGAACAGAACGCTTAAGTCCTCTTATTCTTTTTAATTAAACATTGTTGTTTTGGCACTTGTATTCATATTTTTCATGCTTGCATACCGCACCGCTCATTTGCTTTGTCATCTTAGTTATTGATTGGAGTTTGCTACCTGTAAACTAGATGTCTATATACGGGTTGCAGCCAAATAACTCCGTTATAAAAGTTAAGTGAGCATATTTGTAACTTTTTTTATGAAAATAAGGGACGAGACAAGCAGGACGTGCAGTTGATTTTAACTGATACGCCTTGCCCATTACAATGCAGTGCCACTCAGGATTCTTGAAAAACCCAAATATTTTGAGCGGCACTATAAATACGTTCGTCACCTTGAGACAAGATGTTAAGTCTCATTTGCCCAGTAATTTCACCAGCGACGGCACCCTTCAGACCGAAACACAATAATGTTTACATATTTCTGCTTTACGGCTGAAATAGGCGCAAGTTGTGGTGCCCATAATCTTGCCGTCAGCCTGTGCAAAGGAGCCTCCAACTGGAAAATTGTGAATACTGTAATAGTGAATAATGTTGAATACTTTTAACTTGTACACAGAATCTGTAAGATAATATAATAGTAATATAAATGATCACAAACAACCTATACATAGTGAGCAACCTACATAACTGTTTATACATCAGCAGTTTGATAAGCAGGTATTTGAGTTTCAGATAAGCAGGTATTTGTGGCTGTTCGCAAAACTCTTAAGTCAATACTCAGGTATGTAATGTACGAGCGAATTCTGTTTCTCGCCTGTACTCTCAGTGAACTATTTATCGCAACTACTTTGAAACACCGACAACCGACGTATGCTACGTAACAGTTAGCACTAAGTACCGGTACTTAGATGCACATTTCCTGTTGTATGCAAACTGAATCGTTGGAAAGAACTTTGCTATTTACCAGAGGGAGGCTTCTTTGCACAGAATGCCGGCTAGATTAAGGGTACCACAACGGAGCTTAATTCTGCCGTAATGCAGTAATGTGTAACCATTACTGTGTTTTGGTCTGAAGGGCGCCGTAGCTAGTGAAATAACTGGGCAAATGAGACTCAACATCAGCTTATGCCGCTAAGAATTTTTGGCTTTTCAAGAATAAGCGGCACTGCTATATAATGGGTAATGAGCTGACCTTGCTCGTCTCATCTCGTATTATAAATAAAAAAAAATAAAAAAAATGCTCATTCATACGCTATCCATATTCCAAAATTTGACGATAAGCATGAGCAAGGGTGTGGACAAGCTGAATACAACCCAGAGAATCATTGCTTAAATAATAATGATATATACGTAAGTAAATTTTGCGTGGCAGCCATATTGGATTTCAAAAATGACCCCGAATTAATTCTCAGCCACCTGACGACTTTGGAAACAATATGCATAATACTGTTCCAATGATCATTTGGTGTAGCGCGATCTTGAATTTTAAATTTGATCCCAAACTCTTTGAAAATCGTAAACTTGTGGCCATCTCGGATTTCATAGTAAGTCACACATAATAAGTCTCAAATGTTACTCATAAAAATGAATTTATAAAAGTACCATCACAATTTCAGCTGTCTAGTGGACGGACGGACAGAATCTTAATAATAGGATTATATTATGGTTTCCTTATTTACTTTCTATAAATTTTTTAAATTTCACTTAAACAACTATATTGTTACTAGCAGACCCGATAAACGTTATGTGTAGAGGACACACGTCTTAAATTTGAAATATCAGCCTAGCCGTTAGGAGTAGTTCACGAACAAACACATGAGTAGGAGACTTACTTATATAGACTGAATTGAGAATCTAAATCATTCTCAAATTTACTGGAGCACACAAAAAAACATCATCAAAATCGGTCCAGCCGCTAAGCAGGTCGTTTAGCTGTGAATCTAAACCAATCTCGAATACACCTGAAGATACACTGAAAATTTCTGTTTAGGAGGAGTTGAGCGACAAACACACGTACAGAAGAAATATACATACAAAAAATTACTCTTTTTTGACAAGAGTTTTGACATTGCTTATTGCTCACGAATTGTACATAAGGAAACCAATTTAATATACAAAAACGGAGTTGTTGATAACAAAAATAAAATAATGAATAAATCGACAATTTGTTATGCGTTGGTGACCCTCGTTAAAGCTTAATTTATTCGAACAAGTGGAATAAAAATTATACTAAACACCACATTAGCATTCAGTTGTTGACATGCGAGATTTACTTTTCCACAACATTCTAGACAGTAAATTAAGTTGCTTAATACAAGCTCAGAGATATACTCACTATGTCAGGAGACAGCTTGAATGCTAATTTATTGTCTTATTTAAGACCTGCAATATATAAATACAAAATCGTCACCTTTTGGTATTTTGGGTCATGCTGCTCACATTGATATAGTGTTTGCTCTACAAAAGAGTGCTGTTCGTGCTATATATCAGCTTGGTTATATATAGACAGTCTCTCAAAGAAAAATTTAAAGAAATAAATATTATAACTGTACATTTTCAGTATATTTATGAAAATTTAATAAACGTTCACAAAATTAAGAGTAAATGTATACACTTTTATAATAAAGTCCCAGCCACTGTTCAGGCATTATATATAAATAAATTTAAAAGTTTTTTTAAAATATGCCTCTGTCGTTAATCTTACTTATCCACAGCTGAATATCTAAGGGTCTATCCCTTGACTAGATTATGATTATTTTATAGCAGCAACAATGGCAGTACAGTGTTGTATACTATTTTTAAAAGAGCGCAAAAAAAGAATGCTGGGAGAGTTTCTGGCGCCGCTTCTCCTTCGTTGATTGAGATTCCCATTCCCGTTAGAAATGAGATCAAAAAGAATTCTAAAGTAATAAATTTTGAGAAAATAAATGTATTTTATGACTTTTATGCCTTTTAATTTCCTGCTCTTGGCATTCAATTACTGGTCATTGGAACGTTTTGGTGGTTATTTTTTTCAATTCGTGAATGAGATGACGTAGTATGAATCATCCAATTATTTCTTTTTTATTTATTTCTCGCTAATATTAAAAATAATGTATAAATTCTTGAATCTCAGCTTTTATCGTATTAAAGACGATGGCCTCTATAATATACTCCAATTGATTTTATTGTGTTGACAGAGGGTTCCCTTCACACACGATTTTTTTATGAAAATAAGAGCTGAGACGAGCAGGACGCTCAGCTGAAGGTAATTGATACGCCCTGCCCATTACAATGCAGTGCTGCTCAGGATTCTTGAAAACCCCAAAAATTCTGAGCGGCACTACAATTGCGCTCGTTACCTTGAGACGTAAGATGTTAAGTCTCATTTGCCCAGTAATTTCACTAGCTACGGCGCCCTTCAGATCGAAACACAGTAATGTTTACACATTACTGCTTCACGACAGAAATAGGTGCCGTTTTGGTGGTACCCATAATCTAGCCGCCATCCTCTGCAAAGGAGCCTCCCAGAAAATAAGATGAGAAACTAAAAACAATCAAATTGATTTATTCTACAACATTTTGATAGTACCAAGATCAACATAAAATGTTTAAATTCAAAATATTATTAAACAGTCACTTGTATAACGGAATAGCGATGGACGTTTAAGCTCTACAAATTAACAGAACCTCAATGTAAGCCGCCTAAAAGCTGATCATTATAGTGACGAATTGTAAGGCAGATACTGAAATCCAGGGAAATTAAGTCTTAGTAAATTATAGACAAACGGCCTGATAGAGCAGTTTGAGAGTGACAGTAATTGCGTGCCTGTGTATCTTTGTGCAGCAAGAAGTAATCAATTTACCATTGTATCAGCAATCAAATATAAATGGTACATGGACTTACAATTTATGTATGATGTTTTATTTTTATTACACGCTTTGTATTATATTCACCTGTATGTATGTTTGCTCGTAACCGACTCATTTGGAAGCGATATTATCCCAGTTTAAACGGCTAGATTTCATTGTAACTTCGTAGATTTATTTATATATATATATATATTTATAAAATTATTCCATTCTTCAATTTGCAAAATAAGAGTTTTGTTATTTCATACAATTTTCAACTATCGTCGATAATTCAGGAATTGATGTTAATTTTAAATTTCAACCATTATCTTTGACCGATTTATCTAATATTAGGATATTTTCGAATACCAAAGAATTTTTTGCTCTCTAGCGTGTTTTTTAGTTTTTTTTTAAACTATTATATAATATTATGTATTAATACAGCTGGGGTAATTGGTAATAGCATTAATTTGAATTATATGCATTGGTTTCTGGGGTTTCAAGGTCCGAGCTCTAAAGTACCATATAATAGGTTACTTATTTATTTAAGATGTCACACATAACTACAACATACTTAAAAAAATTATAATTGTATTTCTACACTTAGATAATCAGACATGCATGAAAAATAATTTTATTACGTTGTTTGTCGGCCATATAGGCCGTCATAAATACGAATAATATAAAACAAAAACATATTTTATAACAATTTCTACACGAATAAAAGGAAAAACATATTTAGGTATCAAATTTAAATTAAATAATGTGATTTAACTTACTACTTAATAATTCGAGCATCTTTTATGATATCATACAATTTAAATCATCATTGAATGAACTCCTTAGTTATTTAATACCTAATGGAAAACGCCCACTTTCACATATTGTACTGTTTAATTTATTTTATTTCGATTCTGAATATTTTTATACTATATAAAAATGGAACTTTATTCCTAAGATTCAACTCACGACTAAAAAATTTTAACATAATGATATACTTCAACAACAGATTGTGAGATTGTTCACAACTTAGTGCTAGCTTAGCTTTTGTATAGTTTTTATTCGGGTTCTATGCCGCAGATGAATTCAAGATAGCTTTTTAGTAGCCATATTATGTGGCTTATTTCAATGCAAAGAGTAACAACAAAAAATTTTTAATACACGCATACATTGTATGTATTATGTGAGGAATTATTATTTATTTTTAACGTATTTATACAACATTAACATTCAGCGTGCCAATTTTCACCAAGAAAAGATATTTTTGGAAGGAAAGTCAATTTAACAATATATTAACTTGCTAAGTATGTGAACTCAAATAAGATAAGTAAATTAGCAAAATATAAAATTGAAAAATTGGCAATTGTAGAGACTACCGATATAAGTGAAAACTTTGAACTTTTAGTATTAAAATTAGAACTTCATAATATTTAAAAGCAATTAAATTTCAAATTTCAGTTTATTTATAAAACTTTTTCAATTATATATTAATCAAACAAAAACACTATATTATGTACTTAAGATATACACAGCACTAATGTTGCACAAAAAGTCAGCTGTATAGCCAGAGTTATACTGCTATAAGCATTTCGGTGACGCGAACTTACGAGACTATCTATATATATAAAAATGAATTGCTGTTCGTTAGTCTCGCTAAAACTCGAGAAGGGCTGGACCGATTTGGCTAATTTTGGTCTTGCATTACCTATTTGTGGAAGTCCAGAGAAGGCTTAAGAGGTAAAAATATGAAAATAAGAAAATGGTCGGAATTAAATACAAAAGTACATTTTTTTTTTTCCTTTAATGTGTCCCCTGTCGTACAGAAATCAAATCGATAGAATAGTTTCAAATGAATAACTAATTAGAATTTTTATATCTTTCTAAGGAGGTAAGAAATAAACTTGAACTTAATTTTAGCTAACTATAGTTGGTAGATTAACTACAGTTTTTAACTATCTATCAGATTATTTTTATGTAGATGGATAAATCTTAAGTCGTATCGTCATCTTTTTCTCATATACCCCAAAATTTTTTTTTATTACTTTATATGGCAATACAACTGCTGGGGAAGCTAGTATATTATATTTATTTTTAAGTGATTTAGTAATCGCGTGCGCCAGTCTTGAGCAGGTCATTGACGCGAACCAATAAGATTTTCCTTTACCAAAAAGTGCCCACCGCGGCCAGAGAAGTTTCCACTATAAATATAAAATTGACATTGACTTTGAATCTTAAATTCTTCTTCTCTATAACAGTCACACATTTTATAAAGAATAAAATAAATAAATTTAAAAAGTATTAAACATGTTCCCTTGCTTCAGATAAATTAGACAACAACACTAAGATATGTTTCTTAGCTGAGTTAAACCGCTAGAGAGCCCTTTACACGCCTTATCTCAGCGCAGAAACGGATAAGTATAACTTACGTATTCCATTCTAATGCAGATAAGATAAAGTAATGTTATGTCAATCTAAAAAAAACAACGTTATATTATTCCTATTGTTTTGATAATAATTTTGTTGTACTTTAGGGGTAATAAAACATAATTGTAATAGCGGCGATCCTCAGCGATGTTTCGCTTTTTATATTTATATATATTCGTGTATATAGTATATTGATTTTGGAATGGACTGTATATTAAATAGGTGCTAACTAAGCTCAGATCTACACTACGGAATTTGCCTCTAATCTTAACTTTTTGATTCATACGAAATTAACATTAAAAAACACACTGAAATACAGCTATCAATGAAAAGGACAAAAAAATTATATGAAAATGTAAGGAACTCACGTGCACACAAGGTGAGTAATTGTCCAGGTTATCAAGCACTTCTGGTTGTATACCACTGCAGTACATTGGTGACCTTACGCTTCACAAAAAGTTGTTTTAAGCTGGCCTGCGGAATTTCAATGTATTTCACATAATTTCAATGTTTGATGTAAGAACCACACTAAATATTGAGGTCCTAAATAAGGGTTAGCGTTATTTATTAGCATGTATGTTACGTATTGCGTCATACGAGGTCAGCCATTAAGGTTCAAGAACACACAAAAGTACAGGTGTATCTTAGATAGCGGGTAACGGCGAAAAAGCGCTCGCACGGAACGCGAGAGGTCGCGGGTTCGAGTCCCGCATCGTTCATAAAATTTTATTTTCAGTTTGATTTGTGTAATTAATCCCTGAAGTGAGTCTCACTTTAAAAACATAATAAATTATGCATTTAGGTGATTATTAATATCGATATTTTACATAATTTAAGCTTTTGAATATTTTATACATATAAAGGTGATGATCACGAAATCTTTAATTAAAATGTGATTTTATGAAAAAATACTAAAACATTCGGTTGATAGAGTATATCGAAGATTTAAATTAAAGGTAAACTCGTTGTAGCTTAGACAGTAATGTACATAAATATATCATATGAATATAATTTAGATTGTATTAAAACACAAAACGTTACTTGCAATATTCCACGCTTATTTTTATACTCAAAGTTAAAGTAAGTAAACAAACTACAATGTGATCTCATGTTTCAAAAGCTGCCTTACTATTGAAGTGCTGTTTTATTTATACAAGTAATTACGGCAATCCTGTTATTTCAAATAGAATATCATGTTCCATTGAAGTCTACGGAACTTTTCAACAAAACTAAGAGTTAATTTTATCTTGCATTTTATTTTTTGCTTGAATCTGGTGAATAACAAAAAGCATTGTATTTATGCTGTTGAAACTTGTTTTTTTTTTATGAAAAAGGACGAGATGAGCAGGACAACACTTAAGAAAAACTCATAATATTTTGATAACTATGGATTTTCGCAAAATAACACATTTTTCTATAAATTTTCTTCGATTGTTTTTAAACAAAGTATTGCCACCGAAACTGACAGTCGGAATGAAAGCTTATAACTAGAAAAAGAAGGTTGTTTGGGATTTTAAAGCATTTAAATATAATTTACACTCTGAAAAAGGTAATTCTTTTTTTATTTTTTCAATATCAATTTAATTTGATAAAAGTGCTATGGGTTACAAAACATTCGAAACACTGATTATGATTATAAAAAGAAGTTAATAATATAATATAACTATTATGTAGCGGAGTTAAAACTTCATTGAAGCCATCTGAGTAAGACAGTCACGAGTAAAAGTTATTTTGTATTGTAAACAAGTCACTAATCTAACGTACAAGCTGCTTCTGTATTACGTGATTTCGAACAGAACCCTTACTTACATTGTAATTTGTGAAACAAGATATTCTTGGTGGTACGTGGTATTCCGATGAAATATTTTGGCATGGCGGTATATTTATTTATGCCAGTGAGGGACGAGACGACAGGAGCACGTTTAGCTGATGGTTATTGATATGCCCTACCCTGACCATTACAATGCAGTGCCGCTCCGGATTCTTGAAAAACCCAAAAATTCTGAGCGGCTCTAATCTTGCGCTCGACAAAAATGTCAGAATCACACCCCAGTGGCAACGGGGATGTAAATACTATCTACGTAATAAGTTACGCGACTGCCTAAGTAAAAATTGAAATTTCGTTTAGTATGAAACGTACTTTGAGATTTGACATAACTTTGAAATAGTAATTAAAATATGGCAACGATGTGAATTTCGGCTATCTCCAGTCTAACAAGATTATAGCCGTCATCTGTCAATCTATCACTGACTGCTCGTTTCATACAATTGAGTGAATTGCTTTTATTCTCAGAGAGCTTCGCAAGGCTGCCCAGTGGTAAGTAATATTACCACTAACTGTATAACTTAAAACTTATTTGATGAAAATTCATGAACATCACCCAAGAATATCTGCGATTTTCAAGGTTAAGAGAATGCTTTGCCTTATATGCCTTGAGATAAAACTTACTCAAACATTAAAATTTCCAAAGTCATATTAGTTGGAGAATACTGTACCTGGTAAATAATTTTAAAATATGCTTGCCAAGTATTAACAGAAACATGAACACGTATTCCAATATAGAAATTCTTCGTGTATGGTATTTGAAAGCAACTACACTAGTAAACTGTTGAAGATCAACTGGCTTGCTCATCGTTAGTAATTGACTGACAACTTACTGAACAAAGAGAAGGGTAAGTTGGCAGGAGATAGATTTGAGAAAAACAAAATTGTCTATGGAATTAAAATAAAGTAGACAATGGTTTTAATATGTGTAACAAAAGGATGAGGTCGCGTAAGAACCTGACGTCTGAATATTAAAACAAAAATTTTGCAATATGAAGGCAATGATTGTATGCTTATTGCTATATTATGTAAATAACTAAACATGATTGTGGTTTATTATTGAGATCCTAAAATATCTTGTTAAACTTCCCACAACCTGTTAGGAGCATGCCACCTCACCACAGCCCTGTCGTCGTAAATACGTAACAAGTTACATGTCGGCATGGACCCATGTCAAGTATTACGTACACGCTGTGAATAAACCAATTTACCCGATGATATAAGGTTAGCTTTTTTTATGAAAATAAGGGACGAGACGAGCAGGACATTGCTGATGGTAATTGATACGCCCTGCTGATTACAATGCAGTTCCACTCAGGATTCTTGAGGAACCCAAAATATATGAGGGGCACTACAATTGCGCTCGTCACCTTGTGACATAAGATGTTAAGTATCATTTGCCCAGTAATTTCACTAGTTATCCCTTCTGACCGAAACACAATAATGCTTACACATTACTGCTTTACGGCAGAAATAGGCGCCGTTGTGGTACCTATAATCTAGCCGGCATCCTGTGCAAAGGAGTCTCCCACTGGGAGAAAGTCTGTCCATCTTTTGCTCTTTAGGATCTCAAAATGAAAATGCGCACTTAAAGAAACACTTCGTTGGTCAAATTAAAATTCGAAAATAATATTATTCACTTTTGGTAAAATTATATTTTCAAAAGTTTGACATTTCTCTATTTAACTCCACTTATATTAAATCAATACTCACTTCACAGCTTCAGCATTTGACGAAATTACAACCAAAGACTTGTTACTTTACTATAATTATTAAATACTCAATATTAAGCCGTGGTAGCATTTCTGGAGAGTACAAGATATGCTTGTTCGACTCCCGCGTCATCAATAAATGTGATACAAATTAAATTTGTTAATTTTCTTTTTTATTTCACAACAAATTAATACCAATTTTAAGTTATTACAAAA